>JAWQFJ010033604.1:105000-135000 GCA_034096865.1 Theodoxus fluviatilis
ACACATGTATGCATGCACACACACACACACATAGATATGCATACACACAAATACACACTCATGCATGCACACACACACACACACAGATGCACACACACACACACACAGATGCATACACACACACACACACACACAGATGCATACACACACACACACACAGACACACACAGATGCATGCACACATACACAGATGCATACACATATACACAAACACACATCCAAACACACACACAAATGCACACATGCATGCATGCACACATAAGGCTCATTCTCTGGAAAGGTACACAAGGAGGGGTTACGTCCTTAAATTGGTCAGACCAAAAGTATTACACTATAAGACCCAAATCTATTCAATTAGACAAACAAAAAACATATTTAAGAAACACCATGAGCAATGGGAAAAGGCTGAGTGTAAAATTTGAGCTTTTATCGCTAGTTGTGTTGACAAAATGTGCCGATTTCAGCTAGCCAGTTTGTTACACGGAAAAACGAGAACTTTTCAGATAACAATTGCAACTGGATTTTCCTGTTAAATTTAAAAAAGAACGGTTGTATTTTAATCTATAACACACATACTTGACGATTACAGATCACGTTTGTAAAAATTTTGCACTTTTGTGAAACAATTAGGGATTTAATTTTGCTGACTTGTTCGTAACATGTCGTGTCCGATCGAAGGTTTTGTAAATGTACTCGGCGGAAGAATATTAAGCAAACGAATTGACTCAATTCCATGTCCATTCAAAAACAGAATGTTTGAGAGAGTCATATTTGATAGAAAACACAATTTATGAAGGGAAACTTGCTAGATGTGAGATGAAATTGCGTCATTTCTGAATTTGTGTCCACAAAATGCGTTACGACAGAGCAATCAACTGGACTACATTTTTCAAGGCAAACTAGTCCTGCAAGGGGAATAACTGCAAAGGTCCTACGCGGAAGGACATACTGAGTGATCCCTGTGTGGTTTTCACAAACTGCGTGTTCGCGGAAAGCAGTACTGTAAACTCAAATATGTGGTGTCCGCTTCGTTCGTCAGTGTTACGAACTAGAAATGCCCGCCATTTCTTCCAGTGTGCTAGCTGAAGATCGCCTACGATGGAAATTTCAGGATTTTAGTAATGTTTCTCATTGTTAAATGTGAAACTTTATTCCTTTTTTAATCTTTAGTTGTGCTTACCGATTGTTGTTGACTAAGTTTGTGAGGTGAAAATAGATCGAAAACCGGTTCGATCCGTCAAACGGAAACATTTCTTTGAAAATGTGTGGTTTCTTGTGAAATTAAACATAAAAGTGGACAGCATTACCCTTCATACCGGACCCAAAATTATTCCTTACCTTATCTTACAACTTTATTTAAAGTTTTGTTACTAAAATAGCATGTTTTGTCGATCTATTGCTTGTTCTTTCTTGTTCGTAAACAAGACACGATGGAAGTGTCTTTGTTACAACCTAGAGATTATCCTTGAGATATATTGTTTAAAATTTGTTTAGTTTTTTCCCCTGATGCTTTCATGGTGAAAAGGCTTTCTAGATCTTTGTTTACTTCTCTCCAATACGCAAGCAATAGTGATGGCACATCAATACTTAAATAACATGTGGATTTTGCTTTTGTTCAACTGGTTTGTAACAAGACACGATAAGTAAAGTGTCTAATTTTGTTCCAAATGTCAAGATTAATAAGTTATCTATTGCAAGCTATTTATGATGTGTTTATTAATCGTTTTCAACATGTTTTGTAAGGAAATTATCTGAAAACCATTATGTTTTGACCACATTTAATATCTGTTTGGCGTCCAGTGTTACAAACTAGAAATGTGGTCAAGCACCTCTTCATACCCCATTTACTTAGAAAAAGGCAAAGACCTTGCTCCAGTTTTACTCTAGATGATAGGTCCAAGAATTCTTTTACCTGAATATGTACTTTTAATACAAAAATTTGATGAAAAATATTTCACCACCCATGTAACAGATTTGTGTACCTTTCCAGAGAATGAGCCATATACATATACAAATGCACATACAGAGAAATATTTAAGAAAAATAGCTTGTATCTCATGCACTACTCTGTGATGTATGCAGTGTACCATTAGTAAGAAATTATGTCAGTGTAGGATGTTCATGTATCATTTCAGTGGAGATAGATCTACTGTCATATCATTAGAATATTTGGGCTGCAGTAATCTTTACTACCGGTCCATATGCTAGCTTCCTGTGGAGCTCACACACTCACAACAAAGCGGCAAATGAATGAGGGAAATGCTTTGCTGTCATTACAAATGTGTTCCTGAGACAGTTTGGCACAAAGTATATTTTCATGGTTGTAAAGCCATCATTACCATTATTAATGTCTCCATCATCTTGGTTTTCTTCATTGCCATTGTCATCATCTTCATCACTGTTGTCATCATCACTGTTGTCATCATCACTGTTGTCATCATCACTGTTGTCATCATCACTGTTGTCATCATCACTGTTGTCATCATCACTGTTGTCATCATCACTGTTGTCATCATCACTGTTGTCATCATCACTGTTGTCATCATCACTGTTGTCATCATCACTGTTGTCATTATCACTGTTGTCATCATCACTGTTGTCATTATCACTTTCCATGTCATCATCTTCATCACTGTTGTTATCATCACTGTTGTCATCATCACTGTTGTCATCATCACTGTTGTCATTATCACTGTTGTCATTATCACTGTTGTCATCATCACTGTTGTCATCATCACTGTTGTCATCATCACTGTTGTCATTATCACTTTCCATGTCATCATCTTCATCACTGTTGTTATCATCACTGTTGTCATTATCACTTTCCATGTCATCATCATCATCATCATCATCATCATCATCATCATCATCATCATCATCATCATCATCATCATCATCATCATCATCATCATCAGTTTCTTTGTGATTCGTGCAGGCAGCAGAACGGGTGCTGCAGAACTCCTGTGGTGGGGACCTGAAGACCTTGACCTTGGGCAATGCTCCCTGTGCCTTCTATCAGTTCCGCTATCCGCCGGGCTCCAGGGACCACACGGGAGCCAAGGTGGGCTGTTGTTCCTGTGTGTCTTTCAGGAAAATGAGCTCTGTCTTCCCTGATGTCCCTTGAGAATTGGATACAGGATCTGGCAACCAGTGTATTGCTGTGCATGGGTTGTGCTTGATCAACCAGGCCTATTTGAACTCATGGTCAGGGGTGTGTCGCCTGAGGCTAATATCTCTTGGGAGAGGAAAGCTAGGAAACAAGGCAAGTGTACTGGGCACTACTTCTCACTCGAAAGGAGATGCAAGATATTGAGAGGCAACTTAGGAGGTACCTAGCCACTGCTAGAGGACAAATTCAAAATGGTGGAGTTGATGCAGTAAGCATTGTTTAGTCACAACCTTGTGACACAATTGTCTACTTGTGTATCTGGGTTGCTCTCTATTTTTTATCCAAAGTTTCACTGCAGTTTGAGATGTCACATTGGTACATTGAATCACTTGAAAAACTGTTGTGATATTGGTATCATAAGTTAATTCAGAGAAAAGAAACTGCTTCACCAATTCTTGCCTGGATGAAGCCTTGTTGTTTACTCAGACTTCCCTCCTGCAAATTGATTGGCCTTTGCCTGGAGGTCTAACCCTTGTTTGCCTCCCTTGAGAGAAAACCTTCACAAGCTAGGATGTGTGCAACACACCCCTGGTCTTCATGATGCCACTCTGTCCTTGATGTCCCATGGTAACCTCTTCAGCTCCTGGGGCCACCCCTGGCTGAGCTACTGGAGAAGGGTCTGAAAGTCTACTTGCCAAATGTTCCATCCGATGAGGAGGCCTCACATATTATCACATAGCAAGATTTTAGAAGTTGCATGGACCATTTTGCTAGAGCACTGAAATACATCTTTTGCACTCTGATTGTATGACATTCATGGCTTCTGTTGCTCATGATATGCCAGATATCAGGATTCATGCATATATTGCCAAAAAGATCAAGATATACAGCTGGAATCTGAGAAGCAGATTTTGTGTTTTATCACCTGAATTTTTACACTGCACATCTAACCTTCCTTGCATTATATTTATAGTTATACAAATCAAATATGCTCCAAGTCCAAGCTTCTTTTTTGACTCACATGCGAAGCAAAAGTGAGTCTATGTACTGAGCCGTGTCGTCCGTCCGTCCGGGCGTCCGTAAAAAACTTAAACGTTGGATTTTTCTCGGAGACTATTAAGTCTATCAACACCAAATGTGGCATGATGGTGTATGATGACAAGGCCTCAAAAAACATACATAGTGACTTGACCTTGCTTCAAGGTCAAGGTCACAGGAGCCATAAATGTGGTCTCAAAAACAGTCATTTTTCACATTTTCCCAATTTTCTCCCACGTTATTGAGAATGGCGACCTTAGCTACAAGTGGTATATAGGTCAAAGCAAGCCCTATCTTTTGATACCAGTTTGGTTGACCTTGCTTCAAGGTCAAGGTCACAGGAGCTCTTCAAAGTTGGATTGTATACATATTTTGAAGTGACCTTGACCCTGAACTATGGAAGATAACTGTTTCAAACTTAATAATTATGTGGGGCACATGTTATACTTTCATCATGAGACACATTTGGTCACATATCATCAAGGTCAAGGTCACTTTGACCCTTATGAAATGTGACCAAAATGGGGTAGTGAACCACTAAAAGTGACTATATCTCATGGTAGAAAGTGCCAATAAGCACCATTGTGCTTCCTATGTCTTGAATTAACAGCTTTGTGTTGCATGACCTTGGATGACCTTGACCTTGGGTCAAGGTCACATGTATTTTGGTAGGAAAAATGTGTAAAGCATTTCTTTGTGTATGATGTCATTGGTAGGTTTAGTTGTTTGACCTTGACCTTGAAGGTCACCTGAAGGTCAAGGTCATATAAAGGTCAAGGTCAAGCATGTGAGTCGTATGGGCTTTGCCCTTCTTGTTATTACATGATTTGTGCAAGAGACCTTACACATTTTTTGTTGATGAATAAAAGCAAACTGCTTGTCAGACCAGAGCTAGTAAATCAATTGCCTTTGAAAGATGAGCTTGTGGTGTGTTCCAGATCTTCTTCTTCAAGATGGACTACAGAGGAGGAGAGGTGCAGCTGAGCAATGGAGACTCTGTGTCAGACTACATGTGGGTGGCCAGGGATGAGCTGCCCAAGTACCTGTCCAGGCGCTACCTCCAGTGTCTGGAGAAGTTCATCATCCACTTGTGATAGACCGTGAATGCTTGTACTGCCGTGGCAGTTCAAGAAAAACTTTTAGGATACATACAGACTTGTGGTCTTGAACTCCCCAGCCCTCCTGGCAGGGTGTGTTCTCTCTCTCTCTCTGTCTCTCTCTCTCTCTGTCTCTGTCTCTCTCTCTCTCTCTCTGTCTCTGTCTCTCTCTTTCTCTGTCTCTGTCTCTCTCTTTCTCTCTCTCTCTCTCTGTCTCTCTCTTTCTCTCTCTGTCTGTCTGTCTCTCTGTCTCTTGTCTCTGTCTCTCTTTCTCTCTGTCTCTTGTCATTGTGTCGCGTTTCTGCTTATCTAAACTTTAAAAGTTAAAGGTTCCTTCCCGGAGAACGATATAATCGTCTCCGGGAGATGTAACCTGGATAAACAAAAATTAGTTTACAGCTAAACTAACCTCCACTCCTTGGGGGGACACCACAACAACAGAAAAAAGTGAAAGACTCAAATAATTACAGACCACTGAATCAGGTTAAAAATAAATAACAAGTTTAATCAACAACTATCAACCCCTCCTGGCGGCACAAGACCGCAGAGGAGGGCAAACAACTGATAAGTCAAACTGAAATGAAACCCAAAACAAAGTGGGACAGGCAGCGGGCAAGGTGGCCCACTTCCACTTCCTGTCAGAATTCTCAAAAGAACAACAACAGCAACAACAGTCCCCGGGACAGGGAAATGGGAAACAAACACAGCAATACCAAAATACCCTTGTTCAAACCAAACGCCTAAGTCACCGGTGACTAAGGTTAAGAATAGGGCACAGGAAAAACAATCTTCAACTTCCCTCTTCACTTCACCATTTCCCCAGAAACTGGAATAAATTCACATACTCCAAATCCAATGACCCACTACAACTTCCACTACTCACTCTAACCAAACACTACAAACAATAGCAAACTTCTTCAACAAGACAGAAGCAAAGACCAAACAACACACAGGGTATGACAACCAGTCACTCCGCTCCCCATGTATAACGTCACGCACAGCAGCTAGCCGCACGCTACAAAAACCCCCTTCGCATTCCTTGGCCACCCCTGCTTCCCCCTAGCGGTGGCGTTTCCGGTTGGGTGACCGGCAGACAAAGCATAAACAAGGCGGGTCTCGCTCCCCTCCGCCCTCACACGTGCAGTAGCTCCTCACACAGCAAGCTCACGCTATCAAAAACAGCACAGCAATAAACCCAAATCAAACCTCACATAAGGAATTTCCAGAATAAACCAAACCCACTTCTTCCCTTTTTAGTCCACCTGAAAAGAAGACATCGTTCCCACAAAACCTTTGAACAAGTCACTGTACTCAAAACACAGTCTCTCTTTAGAAGTCCTGGCGAGATACTCTCACAGCCGACGCACGCGCGGCGTCACCCGGTGTCCAGACAAACAGAACCCCCTCCCGATAAATTAGGTCCTTTCTCTCTCGTCCGTTGGGAGATTAACCCTGACTTGCAAGCGCCTCGCTTAATTCCCCAAGTCAGTAACAGTTTAGAAGACGATCCTAAACTTCGGCAGAATTACCACAGTCATCAGAGCTAGAGTGATAAATACCGTCCTACGGAAGAACCAATTGATGAATCACTCTCCCCTTCGTCGCATATCTACCTGCGACAATGCAGCTGCGCTATGACACCGTCCTCCGAGCGAATGTACGCGCTAGCAATTCTCTTCCCCTCTACCTCTGACACAATGTTCTCCTAATTGTTCAGGCCGCTCGCGCGGACTTCTCCCACTTTACCCACAGTGGATTTCGTTAGACTTTTACCCAACAGTCCCAGAACTGTCCTAACGAAATTGTAGCTACTGAGCTACGAACGGAAAACGATACTTGCACCGGCCGTTTGAACCAAAACGGCTAGACGGAACGTTCCCGCGCCTCAGACGTCACTCCAGCCTCGCACCCAGGCTACTCGCAGCCGGCACAGCTTCCATCGGAGGCGTCCAAGAAAACCACGAGCTCCACCCGCGTAGACTCGAAGAACCAGTGCTGCAGGGCTCCACCAGTAGAGGATGCAGCACTCGTGGAATTCCGTAGGCACGAAAGTAGACCGGTAGATCAGTGGACCGTAGATAACCCGACCAGCAGCCAATAGCCCCGTGGCTAAGCAGCCCACAACGCGAGTGGCCAAACAGCCAAACCTCACATCAGCAATTTCAGCAATTTTCAGCCTGCAACACACAACGTTTTGCCCCAATAAGCAATTACCCTTTCCCCCATAGAATTTACTCGAGCGAGATTCAATATTTTAGCGATGCATTCAGCCCAGACGCCCCAGTTGAACTGCTCATTCATTCTCGGCAAGAAAAATCGAATTAACATTCATTTACTCATAAAATAAAGTTGATAAATCACTCCCCACAGATTTACTTCAGACTTTAAAGATACAAATCACCCATACCCAAACGGATGACCTATTCCCCGCCCAGATTAACAATCAAATACCCCACGTGGCAAAAGCAATATGGCGAGACGGCAATAGTCACCTCAGTCCAGGCTGTGGTGTGATCCACGGAAAAACTTCGTCCTAGTCCAGGAAGACTCCTCTCCCTTTCTCACGTGCTCAACTACTAGCCTGAGTTGACACAGAGAAAATTCCACCAGGGCGACCAGACTTCGCCCTTAAGCCGCACCGCGCAGCTCCCACCTTAGCGACACCGAGGATGTGCGCTCGCTCCCTCCGTCCCAGGTCGACGGAATGCATCTGAGCTCTAAAACGCAATCAAACCTCGGCGTCCTCTTCTCACGTGATTAACCGCCAATCACTAATGAGAGATTTCCCGCCTCCGCTATCTTCTCCAATCACTACCCATCAAGGCCCAGCGAGCCACGAGCCCCTGCTAACAATCGAGTAGACCCCGTAGATCTTACTCACTATAACCCCTCCGAAGACCCCCCTCCCTCTCGGGTTCCCTCGGAGCGAAGCTATAACATTCCACTACGCGGTAGCCACGCCCACAGCGGCAAGCGTGCGACCGCGGATATGGAGAAAATTTATACACTAACTATTTACAATGGGGATGAATAGCCCACATCACCCTTTTCGTCGCTCATCATGCGACAAGCCTTCCCACTTAAGCACGAACCACCCGGTTCGCACCTAGCAAAAACTTCTTCACCAATATGTGTCCACCCGTAATATGAAAGGACCCTCCCCAACCATCGACGTTTCTCCCGAGTTAGTAATCTATTTTATTACGCGAGCGGGATGGTTCAGATCGTAGCGGGGACGGGCAACACCCGCCCTCAGACAGGTAGGGGTGCCTCGCCAACCCGCAGTCAATCTCTCGCTCGGGAATGACCCACGCACTTCGAACAAACTCTACTCCCATACCCGGGCGACAGAATCGGACATCTCCCAGGAGTCTACTACTTCAAACAAGCATTCCTTGCAAATCCACACAAGAATCCGACTAACATAAAAGGAGGAGGACACCGAACAAATCTGCAGCTGGGAAGAGAGAACAGGTAGACGCTTGCGCGCCTCAACGTCGTGCCTTCGGCAAGCCGAGACACGCCGCCCCGCAGGCTTCCAGACTACACAAGAGTCGGCTCCTCACATCCCTCTGGCATTCGTACTCGCTAAGAACACTGCGTCCCCTCACACACCTTTGGAGTAAGAAAGGGTGACCTCATATCAGGTCTAACTAGCCCCTGCAGACCCTTACAGTGATAGCGAAGTACACGTCGCCTTTTACGAGTTTTCACGTACAATACACACACACGACTTGCACGCTTTACGCCAAACTCGCAACAACTCAATATACCACAGACCGAACAGTCTTTCTCGCAGCACCCCTCTTATACTGTCAAGACACCTTAACAACCACATACCTAGAGCACTAGTACTCACAACCACGCCAGTGCACACGTCGCATATCGCACATCAGCTTACTTCTAATAGATCGCTGGCGTCCCCCTAATGATTCACTACCTCGCTCTAACACACGCACGGACACCCACACGCCCTGCGCTATCAACAACCACTATGCTTTCCGACTAGTTTCTTTTTCCCCTAAACGAGATAGCCCACCCCTCGGACCTATCTCTAACCCAAGTTCCCTTCTCGTCACTAAGCAGTCTAATCCCCTAGACTAACAGTCTAACACCATACCCCTGCGGTTATAACATAAAGTCTGGTCCCCAAATACGATAGCTCTACCCAGAGCCTATCTCGCACAGTCACATCCCAGTTTGTCGCATCCGGTGGGTTTGGAGTACTGGGCCACGCCCAAGTATCCAGGTGGTGGTCCAGCAGAACACACCACAAGTGATCGCAGTCACTTTTCCTAACCTCCCTAATCACTAGGCCCACCACGGGGCGTAGCGTTCGACATGCAAACCAGATAACCCCCCGTGGTGTCCTCATTGCATAACTTGCAATCAGAAAGCCGGACATCCTCCCGTGGTGGCCAACCACGTGAGGAGCCAGCATTAAACTCACCCTCCTCGAATTCCCCTTCTACTAGGAATTCAGTCTACTCTTAGAAGGTAACTAACCCCCTTGTCCATAGAGCTAGACTACCTATGCAAACCTTAGCATAGAGAGAGACCGCATCTGCTCGTCTCTCCTTTTCCATCCCTTGCGGGAAATGGAGGGAAAACGTCCCATGACGGCACCCGCTACGCAGATTTCTCCACGCCCCTTCGTCATCTCCCGCCACCGCGGTCAGAAGAAGAACGAAGTAGTTCTGGTACCAGAATTCTCTTACGTTACTTTAGCTACGAGTAACAATGACTGACACTGCAGCCATTCACACTGACCTATCCGAGGACAGTAAAATGCCGCGAACATTTTATCGTTACTTTACCTGTGAGTAACAATGACCGGTACCCCAGTCATTAACCCTGACCTACCCGAGGACAGTAAATGTCGCCAGGAAGCGAACATTTTATCGTTACTTTACCTATGAGTAACAATGACTGCTGCCGCAGCCATTACTATTCCCTGCGCCTACATGCACTCATCTCAGCAGATAAGTCGGGTCACCTCACCCACCTCCACAGGGAAACCAGGTGAGTCTCACGCAGACCACACCAACGCCCCTACTCCTCTAGGGAACGCAAAACATACGACCCCTCTCCCCTGACTTGCAACACCCACGTCGCATTCGCTCAGTCAGGTTCGCTCTCACTCACACCAAGCAAGAGCGCTGGGACACCTTGCATCCCCCAAGGAGACCTGAGGTGTGCACCCCTCAGATTCCCGGAGAACAACAAGATGCCCAATCCTTCGCATACATACCACAGATGACATTAGTCCACTCATCCCATCCAACAAAAATCTAAAATAACAAGCTGAGACAACCCGTCTCCACAAAAATTGTCGCTCTCCCAACGACCGAAAATATCAGGGGTAAACTCCACTTCCCCTATAAAGACACATTCCCCAAAAATAGCGGCTACTTCGGCCACACTCCCAAACAGTGGCAAATCTACCTGAAACAATAACACTACTAAACACAACCAACTAGGGTAAACTACCTCTACTAGTGAACCGTCCTTAGACAGCTCCTGTTCACTAGCACAGGCAAAACCTGAGCTATACTAATGGTGATAACTCTACTCAGAGGGCACCTCCCCTTTCTCCCAGACTCTATCTGGACACGCCCTAGCAAAGTGTTCACCGGAATTACAGATATAGCACCTTCTATTTCCCTGGGACTCTTTCTTCTTCTTCTTACATCCCTTTCCAGTCACCCTCTGACATTCCCTCTCACGTCGGGCTCTCTCCTCAAATTCTCTAACTAGAAGCTGTTTCCGAAATTCGCACACTTCTCTCTCTCTCAACAGCCTCTCTTCATACAGGCTTCTTTCTCTCTCCTGCCTGTCCTCATACTCCTTCTTCCTCCTTTCTCGCTCTTCCTCGCGCTCCTTCTGCCTCTCAGTCCATTCTCGTTGCTCTCTCTCTTCCTTCCAATTCCGATCTATCTTGAAGACTTCCCAATCAAACTCCACCTGAGCTACTTCGGCCTTCTCCCGAGCTAACTGTCGGGCCACAAAATCGGGAACATCGGAAGACGCTACCCCCAGCTCGACGGCTAGCGAGGTTAATCTAGCAATCGCTCCCTCTCTGGGCTCAGCGCTAGACGCCATGGTCCTACTCAAATGTGAAACACCACAATACCCAAACTACGTCACACTGGGTAGACCTATGGAGAGAATACAACAAAGCAATGGCACAAAATACCAAATCAAACAATTCCTTCCTCAGTGGTCCAGTGTTCCCCAAGGTGTGGATGGTTCGACAAAATGTGCTAATTTTTCTCAAAAATTAGAAAATAGATAATATCCTGGCAGGCTCGCCACTGTCGCGTTTCTGCTTATCTAAACTTTAAAAGTTAAAGGTTCCTTCCCAGAGAACGATGTAATCGTCTCCGGGAGATGTAACCTGGATAAACAAAAATTAGTTTACAGCTAAACTAACCTCCACTCCTTGGGGGGACACCACAACAACAGAAAAAAGTCAAAGACTCAAATAATTACAGACCACTGAATCAGGTTAAAAATAAATAACAAGTTTAATCAACAACTATCAACCCTTCCTGGCGGCACAGGACCGCAGAGGAGGGCAAACAACCGATAAGTCAAACTGAAATGAAACCCAAAACAAAGTGGGACAGGCAGCGGGCAAGGTGGCCCACTTCCACTTCCTGTCAGAATTCTCAAAAGAACAACAACAGCAACAACAGTCCCCGGGACAGGGAAATGGGAAACAAACACAGCAATACCAAAATACCCTTGTTCAAACCAAACGCCTAAGTCACCGGTGACTAAGGTTAAGAATAGGGCACAGGAAAAACAATCTTCAACTTCCCTCTTCACTTCACCATTTCCCCAGAAACTGGAATAAATTCACATACTCCAAATCCAATGGCCCACTACAACTTCCACTACTCACTCTAACCAAACACTACAAACAATAGCAAACTTCTTCAACAAGACAGAAGCAAAGACCAAACAACACACAGGGTATGACAACCAGTCACTCCGCTCCCCATGTATAACGTCACGCACAGCAGCTAGCCGCACGCTACAAAAACCCCCTTCGCATTCCTTGGCCACCCCTGCTTCCCCCTAGCAGTGGCGTTTCCGGTTGGGTGACCGGCAGACAAAGCATAAACAAGGCGGGTCTCGCTCCCCTCCGCCCTCACACGTGCAGTAGCTCCTCACACAGCAAGCTCACGCTATCAAAAACAGCACAGCAATAAACCCAAATCAAACCTCACATAAGGAATTTCCAGAATAAACCAAACCCACTTCTTCCCTTTTTAGTCCACCTGAAAAGAAGACATCGTTCCCACAAAACCTTTGAACAAGTCACTGTACTCAAAACACAGTCTCTCTTTAGAAGTCCTGGCGAGATACTCTCACAGCCGACGCACGCGCGGCGTCACCCGGTGTCCAGACAAACAGAACCCCCTCCCGATAAATTAGGTCCTTTCTCTCTCGTCCGTTGGGAGATTAACCCTGACTTGCAAGCGCTTCGCTTAATTCCCCAAGTCAGTAACAGTTTAGAAGACGATCCTAAACTTCGGTAGAATTACCACAGTCATCAGAGCTAGAGTGATAAATACCGTCCTACGGAAGAACCAATTGATGAATCACTCTCCCCTTCGTCGCATATCTACCTGCGACAATGCAGCTGCGCTATGACACCGTCCTCCGAGCGAATGTACGCGCTAGCAATTTCCCTCCCCTCTACCTCTGACACAGTGTTCTCCTAATTGTTCAGGCCGCTCGCGCGGACTTCTCCCACTTTACCCAAAGTGGATTTCGTTAGACTTTTACTCAACAGTTCCCGACCTGTCCTAATGAAATTGTAGCTACTGAGCTACGAACGGAAAACGATACTTGCACCGGCCGTTTGAACCGAAACGGCTAGACGAAACGTTCCCGCGCCTCAGACGTCACTCCAGCCTCGCACCCAGGCTACTCGCAGCCGGCGCAGCTTCCATCGGAGGCGTCCAAGAAAACCACGAGCTCCACCCGCGTAGACTCGAAGAACCAGTGCTGCAGGGCTCCACCAGTAGAGGATGCAGCACTCGTGGAATTCCGTAGGCACGAAAGTAGACCGGTAGATCAGTGGACCGTAGACAACCCGACCAGCAGCCAATAGCCCCGTGGCTAAGCAGCCCACAACGCGAGTGGCCAAACAGCCAAACCTCACATCAGCAATTTCAGCAATTTTCAGCCTGCAACACACAACGTTTTGCCCCAATAAGCAATTACCCTTTCCCCCATAGAATTTTCTCGAGCGAGATTCAATATTTTAGCGATGCATTCAGCCCAGACGCCCCAGTTGAACTGCTCATTCATTCTCGGCAAGAAAAATCGAATTAACATTCATTTACCCATAAAATAAAGTTGATAAATCACTCCCCACAGATTTACTTCAGACTTTAAAGATACAAATCACCCATACCCAAACGGATGACCTATTCCCCGCCCAGATTAACCCTTATCCTGGTGCTAAAACGGTGACGTTATGGGCTGCCAGTGGTGCTAAAACACAAGCAAATTGAGCAACACGCACACCTTTCATTAACTTTGAGATTGCTGATGAACCGTTACAGATAGTCACATAAAATAAAAACACAAAATGCTTGAAATTGAATGAACAATATTTTGGTGTGCAGTTTATAGTCTTTATTCAAATCCTGATTTTTTTGTCAAATTTTAAATGGTAAACATTTGTGTGTTTTTCACTCCTGGAGAAATAAAACTGGTAAATCACTATGCAATAGTGGGTAAATACCCTATAAACCCTACTGGATGTTTGCTTTATCATTTGTGCATACTAATGTATCATTCTCTTTGACCAAAAATGCACTCTTTAAATTACAATGCAAATTCGAGGAGCCGTTATCTGGAAGAGTTATCTACATGGCCGTATTTTGAACAACGGATTAGTCTTGTCGTCGAGCACGTTGTCTGCCAAAGTGCAGGTTGCTCAGTATTCCTTGGAAACGTGTGAGCGACATTGTCTGACCAAAAAACAGAGTGGCATCGACTTCATCTGTGCTCCAATATGCTGGGATGAACGATTTCACAACGATACCCATGAGGATCACGAGAGCAAGGAATGTTTACATTTCGTCACAGCTGACAGGCGACCAGCGTAACAATCGCGAATGAGGAGACGGCTCGTTGCTTTCCAGTTAGTTTCCTCTCAGCATACAAGTTTGTTTTCTCCACAAGCAAATCAAAAACTGTATCATCCAGGAATAGATTGAAAAAGTCAATTGGCTCAGCGTCAAGAGTTGATCTCCGCGAGAAGTTTCAACTCACCGGTGAATGACGCGATTAGCGGCTCATCAACTGCTCGCATCCACCTCTCTTCTCCTACCTCTTGATCACTCGCAGCTTGAGAGATCGGCATTCTAGAACTAATTACAGCTTGCCTGATTATTTCATCCAAAGTTTCCTCATCATCTTCATCTTCGGCAGCTGAAGGATTAAAGTCTTCGAACAGATTTCGCGATCGCGACATGCTGACTCGAGCGTCCGCTTCAATTCGTACGGGATAGACCATAATTTCTACTATAACGCACATACAACCACCCCGATCGTTGATTGGCCAAGCTGTAGACTGTAGAGAAACCTCTTCTGCATGAACTGGAGTCAGTAAACGTAGAGTTATATGATAGGCTTGTACTTGGAGAGAGCTACAGTGCACGTGGTGTCAGAAACGACATATGCCGCGCTAACCAGTGGCGGACCACAAGGGCGAGCGCGGCAAATGCCGCGCTAACCAGGATAAGGGTTAACAATCAAATACCCCACGTGGCAAAAGCAATATGGCGAGACGGCAATAGTCACCTCAGTCCAGGCTGTGGTGTGATCCACGGAAAAACTTCGTCCTAGTCCAGGAAGACTCCTCTCCCTTTCTCACGTGCTCAACTACTAGCCTGAGTTGACACGGAGAAAATTCCACCAGGGCGACCAGACTTCGCCCTTAAGCCGCACCGCGCAGCTCCCACCTTAGCGACACTGAGGATGTGCGCTCGCTCCCTCCGTCCCAGGTCGACGGAATGCATCTGAGCTCTAAAACGCAATCAAACCTCGGCGTCCTCTTCTCACGTGATTAACCGCCAATCACTAATGAGAGATTTCCCGCCTCCGCTATCTTCTCCAATCACTACCCATCAAGGCCCAGCGAGCCACGAGCCCCCTGCTAACAATCGAGTAGACCCCGTAGATCTTACTCACTATAACCCCTCCGAAGACCCCCCTCCCTCTCGGGTTCCCTCGGAGCGAAGCTATAACATTCCACTACGCGGTAGCCATGCCCACAGCGGCAAGCGTGCGACCGCGGATATGGAGAAAATTTATACACTAACTATTTACAATGGGGATGAATAGCCCACATCACCCTTTTCGTCGCTCATCATGCGACACTCTGTCTCTTTCTCTCTCTCACTCTGTGTCTCTCACCCTCTCTTTCTCTCTCACTCTGTCTCTCTCTCTCTCTGTGTCTCCCTCCCTCTCTTTCTCTCTCTCTCTCAGAAAAGAACTTTTCTAGTCCAAGTGTGCTGGAAGTTTTGATGGATGCCATCAATTTTTACTTCAGACTAAGTCTTGACTTCAAACAGTGACAGGGCTGTAGGTATTTGTAACTAAGAGGGACTCTTTTTTCAAGACCATTTGTACTTGATGGGGCCTTTGATATGCGGAGGTTTGTTTGCAGAGACTGAAAGGAATTGTGACTGAACTGTGAGTTTGGAATAGGCCTGCCTTTATCATGCTTTGAGCCAAATGCAGTGTTTAGAAATGTACAATAAACTTGTGAACACTTGACTGTGTTGCTTGGAGTTCGTCTTTTCTGTGGTCATGGAAACGCTTGTCCATGAAGATATCATATCACATCCAGAGAGAATTCTAACACTTGTTCTATCTTCATAACACTAGTAGTGACACTGTTGCGTTTTCATTTGAATGCATTCATTCACTCTGCAAAGCAGCACAAGAAAGTCACAGGTGGCAAAGCCATGGGATCATGTAAACTCATGACTGCCGGAGTAGTAGCTCATGTACACATCATTTCAAGTAGTCTAGTCATCTGTATGCCATTGGCACTGATATTTACTAAGATATGGGAATCAACAATAACGTACTATTACACGAAATAAAGATTTTATTAAAGAGAAAATTGGTTGGTTAAAAACTATTCGAGGTGCCCTTCTTCTTTTCTTTTTTTAATTTTTTTTTTGGGGGGGGAGAGGTATCCAGAGCTGCTGCACAAGGATGTTCAAGAACAGAATTTAAAAGTGCTTGATATAAACATTTCCAATTGGAAGGACTTTGCCTGGGACTGCACCAGTTAGAAAAGTGAGCTCCAGAACTGAGGGAGGGAGAGATACATCCCTGGAGGCTGGAGGAGAAGAAACCAGTCATCATGCAGGCAGGATGCACTGGGATGACACAGGAATCATGTGCCATCACTGGCAGACTGCCAATAACATGTGCCATCACTGGCAGACTGCCAATATCATGTGCCATCACTGGCAGACTGCCAATATCATGTGCCATCACTGGCAGACTGCCAATATCATGTGCCATCACTGGCAGACTGCCAATATCATGTGCCATCACTGGCAGACTGCCAATATCATGTGCCATCACTGGCAGACTGCCAATATCATGTGCCATCACTGGCAGACTGCCAATATCATGAGCCATCACTGGCAGACTGCCAATATCATGTGCCATCACTGGCAGACTGCCAATATCATGTGCCATCACTGGCAGACTGCCAATATCATGTGCCATCACTGGCAGACTGCCAATATCATGTGCCATCACTGGCAGACTGCCAATATCATGTGCCATCACTGGCAGACTGCCAATATCATGTGCCATCACTGGCAGACTGCCAATATCATGTGCCATCACTGGCAGACTGCCAATATCATGTGCCATCACTGGCAGACTGCCAATATCATGTGCCATCACTGGCAGACTGCCAATATCATGTGCCATCACTGGCAGACTGCCAATCCAGGACTGGACTACACAGGTACAACGGAGTTTACAAACATGTTGGAACTAACATCCAGGGCCTGGATCCAAGGTCAGACAACTCACAGAAGCCCACTATTAATTTTGGGTGGGTGGCAGGTGAGGAGGCTGGAAAGCGGAGGGATTAGGAGAGGGAAAGGAATTATAGTCAAGGTTCCAGAGAACCCATACATTGTCGTCTTAGTTGCAGTGAAAATGTAATAACTATCCGGTCTGGAAAACAATTCTGTTTTTGGTAGGACAGTTGTATGAATGTTACATATGCAATCCTTTGTAACAGTCCGCCAGTGTGTTGGGAGTTAAAAGAATGCACCCACATTATGTCCCTATGTAATTAAGGAGAGTTAAATGAGTAGGGAAACCGTGACTTGACTTTTTTTCTTACTCCAACCCATCCCTTTGTTT
Organism: Theodoxus fluviatilis; assembly: GCA_034096865.1. Taxonomy (NCBI): domain Eukaryota; kingdom Metazoa; phylum Mollusca; class Gastropoda; order Cycloneritida; family Neritidae; genus Theodoxus; species Theodoxus fluviatilis. The sequence continues at coordinate 122,677 of JAWQFJ010033604.1, forward strand.
TTCGTGATGAATGGCCTTAAATAGCCTACAGAGGCTGAGAGGTCGTAAAACTCCATCCATCCGTTGTAAGAGAATAAACATTCAAGCACATACTGCAGCTCCTGTGGATGCCCTATCAACTGGAACCCACGTTTTTGACGACTTCTGGGTCTGACAGTGGTTCATTCCAGAAGCCCCAGCACGGGTGGCACTGCAGCCCCTGGCAAGCACCATGATCCAAAACTGGGCGTCTCACAGAAATAGCGTCCCCTCCCTCATGATAGGACCCATGGCCTATGCCTCCCTGTAGAATTTGGTTGATTTGTTGGTTGGTGTTTTACTGCCTATCAGCCTTTGTAGGCTATGTAAGGCCATTAAGCACGAAAATCTTTAGAACAGTTTGGAGTAAACGCAAACCAAGTCACAGTGTCCCGAGTCATTCGCCTCTTATGAACCGCGTAGGGCCGGAGACACGGTGGGTCAATTCTTACCCCGAACCCACAGGGGACTCCCCGTAGAACTCTTGTTGATATGTTGATGCTGCCTCAGCAGTGTTCTGCAACTGCTGGACGAGGTCTTGTACCTCCTTGAGCTGCGCAGGGTCTGGGCCATGGAGCATTCCACAAAACCCCTGCGTCCGACCGTCTTGATCACCCAGCGTCCCCATATCGGTCGCAGTTTAAGATTTTAAGTCAAAATACAAGAGACATTTTGATACGTAAGATAATACACACTCTCTTACTCCAATTCCCCAGTCCCCCCGGAAAATGTAGGCAGTTGCTGTATTTTGCGAGTTTTTAAGTTCCAAGTCATTTAAATCGAAGATCCCACTTTGCTCGATAAACTAGGTGCGTGGCTGTCGAGCATGGCAGTCGATGTTGTAGCGTGGATGGGATACCGAGAGGACAAGTTGGGCCAGTGACTTTTCTAACTCCTTTATTCGCTTCTTTACATGGCAGCGTACAAGGGCACACGACACGACACACACCGTGTCCACTCCCTTCCCTGTTCGCCTGCCGAATCCCTTCTCCCCTTCCCTTCTCTCCCCTTCCAATCCTTATCTCCTCTAGCCCTTGTTCCCCAGAAACAATTAATAATAATAATAATAATGGGTATTTATATAGCGCTAATTCTCAAGTGAGCTCTAAGCGCTTTACAATCTCGTTCACACATCACAAGCAGACAATCAGATACAAGCAAATCACGTAGGCAATCAACACTAGCAGCAAAATCACATACAATCAGAGCAAGCATACAAACACATAACATTAACAAGCGAGCAGGCAGAATAATCAAACACTGTTGAAGCAAGCAACAACAAAAGAAAAAATAAACAAACAAGCAGGCTAAATAATCCAACACAATCAAGCAGGCATACCAACACAATAAATAAACAAGCAAGCAGACAACCAATCGACAATCTAAACAAGAATGAAATAAGCAAATAAAGAGAACAAACAAGCAAGCAAACACAAGCGAGATAAGTGAATCAAAACAAAATTATAATCAATTCCAATTCTCTCTCTTATCTGACAGGGCTTGTCCCTTTTTCCCACAAGCACAATCGCTCCTTCTATAATCATTCTTTGATATCCCGACGTAAATTCCTTTACAAAGGGCTACCACGTAATACAACGCTTCAAAACTACGGAATTCCCAGTACACGAATGCATTCTAGGGATACTGCAAGAAAAGAATCTACTAATAAAATCATGCAATCGATGGCTCTACAACCGGGAGGAGAAGCAGTTTGATTCTCACTACTGGTGAACGAGAAAGGCTAAACAGCTAGCGCTGCCCGTACCCCACCACACCAGCAACATCAACTGCTGTGAAAACTCTGTGATGAGTTCTAACTCTGCGGGTTTACCGCTCCGGCGGCACTCGGCATGTGCACCGCTCGAACCACTGCTAGAGTAGTATCCCCTTATACGGAAGTTGTCTCTGCGCATGCTCATCGAAATAGTTGTTGACGACCATTGGAAATGTGTCAAATCAGCCTGATACAACATGCCTAACTGGATAAAACAAGGACTTATTGATTAATGAAACCGTGATCACTTTGACAGGATGAGCTTCGGGTAGGAAACCGTTTTTTACGCTGAAAGCATCAATCATTTCTTCTCCTAGTCATCTTAGCAACTCGAAAAGCACTAAACATACCGCCGACAGTAGAGTTTCGATGATGGCGCGTTTGCCGTTTCGCGCTTCTCAGTGATGAATGTTTGTTCTTGTTTGTGATCTGCCTTTTGTTAGCTGCTGTTACAATTACGTGTTCTTTCCAAAAATAAAGTATCATTCTTCGCTGAAGGTGGCCAAGAAATAAATAACAACGTTTTCCGATTACTGTTTATTGTGAACCGTAAGTGTGTGATCCCTACCAGGCTTTATTATGTTTTATTATTAAAATAGGATTCATCACTTCAAGAATCATAAGATAATGAGGTAGTTCAAACACAGCTAATGTTCAGATTGTGTTTTTGTTGGGAAGCTGAGCCATGTGCCAGAAAGATCGGCCATTCTATAGTCAGATGGATACTTCGAGTACTGTTTTCTGGTCCAAATTAACCACGATCTCGTCCTCGTGAAATGCTGCTGGACGGCCTGGATGCATGCCAGAAAATTCACCCATAAACAACGCAGTCCTGAGGCCACGTAGCCTCGTCTGTTTCGAGCGTGCAAGACATTTATCATGTATCCACGGTGCCTTGCGTTATTGTGCCAATCTAGTATCGTTCTTTGGATAAGTGAGTAAGAAGTGATGCACATTAGGGTTGCAGATTATTTGAGTGTAAGAATGTCTCTTACTCATTAATTCCCAGTTAAATTTGACTCATATGCATAACCATAAGCCACATACCACACATGTTTCTTGGTGGTCACTTTGATTTTTGTTCAGAGAAAAAAGGCATTTATTCATAATCATGTATTCTTGTGGTGATGTGTTATTGTCCTTTTTACTGCTGCTGTTGTTATTGTCGTTGTTGCTGTTGTTGATTTTTAGCTTGTTTTGTGCCCTCCAGAGGTGCTATTCGCTTTCAAGTGGCCCCTAATCAGGACAAGCCCTCCATCTACTGGCACAAAGGTAGGCAACCTTAGATATGGGAGGCAATAAGTATGTACAACAAGTTGTTGCATCCTTTTTTGAGTCTTATTTAGTATGTGCCTTGTTCTAATAAGGAGTCAGTGTTTGATGATTATAGAAACATTGAATAGCTGAAAACTTAAGGTAGTGAATGAAAATGATTGTGAATTTGTCATTGGCATAGTAAAAAGATTAATAAATATATGAGCACACACACACACACACACACACACACACACACACACACACACACACACACACACACACACACCATCACCACCACCACCACCACCACCCTACCCCACTAAACAAAACCATATCGATCAGACAGGTCTATCAGTGCAGCAACATGTTGTTTGTTCTGCTTTTTGCAATGTGCAGGTTGCCACTCCTGTGGTAAAGATGCAAACTTTCACACGTGATGTACTGTTTACTTCATGAATGTTTTTTATTGAATCTTTTGAAATGAACAGGTGTCAATGTCTTGTCTGTTGAATGCAACATTTTAAGGCTAATGTGAGCAGTCAGCAGAGTGTGGAGTGTTGTGAAACTGTCTTTGCATTATCCCTGCACTCCTCCATACTCACGAAAGCATGTCTGGAGAGATGAACATCAGTGGAAGTGGATCTGCGTTGGGTTGCATGCCTTGGAGTGCTGTCAGATGGACACAGATTATTATGCATGCGTTTAAACACTTTGCAGAATACACAAGCAGAGGTATGACTTTTTGTGTTCTAGGATATATGGATATGTCGTGCTGACTTCATCTTTGCAGGCTTGTAGTTGTCATACTTCCTATTGGCACTTCTATTACTTTGCAAGAATTGTAGTGTGGTAGCATTATTCTTCCTGATAGCTCACCAATGCCTGTCACAAGTTGTCACAGTGCTTGCATTTTATCTTAGAAGATTGCCTGAAGGGGGTGTGTGTGTCTGTTCATATGTGTGTGTGAGTGTGATGTATGCATCACAAAAATATGAGCTTTTATTTGAGGACTTTTGCAGTTTAATTTATTCATCAAAGAAGCTGTTTCTGACAATTTCCTTTGATATTATTTACCCTGTGTTGATAGTGATCATGCATCCAGTTGTTCCCCTTTTAACAGTTTTTTTTTAAAAATAAATCCATGATAAACATTCCGTTTCTCAGGCAACATATGTGAACAGGGTCTAGATCTGATTCACTTGATTTTGGTTTGGAATAAAAATGTGTTCTTTTTAGATGCTCAAACTGAAACAGTAGAGCAGTTGTAGCACCACTCTTCTGTGTGTAAATACTGTACTTGTACCAACAACAAAATTAAGGTGTAGTTAAGGTAACATGGTCAAAAAAACTTTTGCCAAAATAAACATCAATTACCATTTCTCCTTTGCTGAAAATCCTTTTTGACTCACATGCGAAGCAAAAGTGAGTCTATGTACTGAGCCGTGTCGTCCGTCCGGGCGTCCGGGCGTCCGGGCATCCGTGAAAAACTTTAACGTTAGATTTTTCTCGGAGACTATTAAGTCTATCAACACCCAATTTGGCATGATGGTGTATGATGACAAGGCCTCAAAAAACATACATAGTGACTTGACCTTGCTTCAAGGTCAAGGTCGCAGGGGCCATAAATGTTGTCTAAAAAACAGCCATTTTTCACATTTTCCCAATTTTCTCTGAAGTTTTTGAGATTGGATACCTGACCTACACATGGTGTATAGGGCAAAGTAATCCCTATCTTTTGATACCAGTTTGATTGACCTTGCTTCAAGGTCAAGGTCACAGGAGCTCTTTAAAGTTGGATTGTATACATATTTTGAAGTGACCTTGACCCTGAACTATGAAAGATAACTTTTCCAAACTTCATAACACTGTAGTACACATGTTATACTTTCATAATAGGTCACCTGTGTTGTCCGTCCGGGCGTCCAGGCGTCCGTCCGGGCGACCGGGCAGACCGGGCGTCCGGGCGTCCTTTAATCCGTTAAAAACTTTAACGTTGGATTTTTCTCGGAGACTATTAAGTCTATCAACACCCAATTTGGCATGATAGTGTAGGATGACAAGGCGTACAAAAACATCCACAGTGACATGACCTTGCTTCAAGGTCAAGGTCACAGGAACTCTTTAAAGTTGGATTGTATACATATTTTGAAGTGACCTTGACCCTGAACTATGGAAGATAACTCTTCCAAACTTCATAACATTGTAGTACACATGTTATACTTTCATCATGAGACACATTTGGTCACATATCATCAAGGTCAAGGTCACTTTGACCCTTATGAAATGTGACCAAAATGGGGTAGTGAACCACTAAAAGTGACCATATCTCATGGTAGAAAGTGCCAATAAGCACGATTGTGCTTCCTATGTCTTGAATTAACAGCTTTGTGTTGCATGACCTTGGATGACCTTGACCTTGGGTCAAGGTCACATGCATTTTGGTAGGAAAAATGTGTAAAGCATTTCTTAGTGTATGATGTCATTGCTAGGTTTAGTTGTTTGACCTTGACCTTGAAGGACACCTTAGGATCAAGGTCGTGTAAAGGTCAAGGTGGTGTAAAGGTCAAGGTCAAGCATGTGAGTCGTATGGGCTTTGCCCTTCTTGTTTAAAATTTATATAATTAAGTAGTGGATTTCCCGAGTGCTCATATGGCAAGGAAGATAGGACAACATACACTACAGTTTGTTATTACTGTCTTTAAAAAATTAATAATAATTACATTTGAAAGATATGTATAGGGTTGGATGAAAAAATAGGGTCTGTCAGGTTACTGTAACAATGACTTTTGAAGTGCAGAGACCCTCCATCAGTAGATGTATTTTGAAGTATTAGAGTTAGCCATGTGATATTTTTTAGTTGGAATTTTTCAGCTCTCACCTGTGGTGGTGTGCATATGAACCTACTATGTTAAGTGGCAACTACGTCGTATTTCTCTACTTCGTTGTTCACAGCTTTGAGTTGCTCCTGTGAGGTGGGCATGAGACGCCACTTGGTCGCCACAACGAAGTTATGACCCACATACAGATTTTATTTTTATCTTGGGATATCCCATCTAATGCGCATGCGTAGAATCAAAGGGGAGGGCTGAAACCCCTCATCTCCCCTCTCGTCCTTCCTGGTGGGGGGTCAGGCAGGGGGTGTAGGGGACGGCTATCTGTGCTTGTGGCTGATAAGCGCGCAAGGCCGCTTTCTCACCCCCTAGTGCTGGTGCGGGAGGCTTGGCGCCTTAGCTTGAAAACCGCGTTGACCTCCATTCCCATTTGTAAAATATTCGCGCTTTAACGACCTAGTGATGCATTCAACATACAGCTTTGATAAATTAATGCTGTTCATGGCTTACAATTTCTTTGGATGGGTTGCTAGTATCCCATGATATAGCGTTTTCTGAACGAACCGAGAGAGAGGTCCGCCATTGAATATTGCAAATAGTGGCTACTTAGCCGTGTAGTGCTGATACAGACCACCACTAAATTTTGGGTTGTTTAGCGGCCAACTGAGGAGGCAACTACGCGTATTCAGCTTTCATGCCCACCTTACTTCGCAATTTAGTAGCAAAGTTCCGATTTAGTTGCCTTCTACCGTGTAGTAGGTTCATATGCACACCACCACTGTTTACTATAAAGCTCCCCCCCAAAAAAAACAACAAACAACACACACACAAAAAAAACACCCCACAACATCAACCAAAAAAAGTTGTGGTTAATTGAATATGATTTTAAAAGTTATGAGGATGTTTAATTGTTAAAAATATCTTCTTCTAAGGAGGCCAGATTGAGACTGCAGACATTTGTGTAAGAGAATGTGTGTAAGATTAGAAATGTCATGTATACAGTAGATTCATCTCAACAATAATCAACCTTTATTTCACTGAAACCACTTTTTTAAACTTAAAAATTGCTTACAAGAAAGATGATACACCATGCAGTTTGTAGATTAACCTTCAACTTCTCCCCCCCCCCCCCCCATTTTTTTTACTCACATGCGAAGCAAAAGTGAGTCTATGTACTCACCCGTTTCGTCCGTCCGGGCGTCCGGGCGTCCGAGCGTCCGTTTAAAACTTTAACGTTGGATTTTTCTCGGAGACTATTAAGTCTATCAACACCCAATTTGGCATGATGGTGTATGATGACAAGGCCTCAAAAAACATACATAGTGACTTGACCTTGCTTCAAGGTCAAGGTCGCAGGGGCCATAAATGTTGTCTAAAAAACAGCCATTTTTCACATTTTCTCAATTTTCTCTGAAGTTTTTGAGATTGGATACCTCACCTATACATGGTATATAGGGCAAAGTAAGCCCTATTTTTCGATACCAGTTTGGTTGACCTTGCTTCAAGGTCAAGGTCACAGGAGCTCTTTAAAGTTGGATTGTATACATATTTTGAAGTGACCTTGACCCTGAACTATGGAAGATAACTGTTTCAAACTTAATAATTATGTGGGGCACATGTTATACTTTCATCATGAGACACATTTGGTCATATATCATCAAGGTCAAGGTCACTTTGACCCTAATGAAATGTGACCAAAATGGGGTAGTGAACCACTAAAAGTGACCATATCTCATGGTAGAAATTGCCAATAAGCACCATTGTGCTTCCTATGTCTTGAATTAACAGCTTTGTGTTGCATGACCTTGAATGACCTTGACCTTGGGTCAAGGCCACATGTATTTTGGTAGGAAAAATGTGTAAAGCAATTCTTAGTTTAGTGTATGATGTCATTGCTAGGTGTAGTTGATTGGCCTTGACCTTGAAGGTCACCTGAAGGTCAAGGTCATGTAAAGTTCAAGGTCAAGCATGTGAGTTGTATGGGCTTTGCCCTTCTTGTTTTTTCTCTCTCTCTTAGTCTCTACGCTAAAATTTAGAGTCAGCAGGAAAAAATAGGCTTACAGTAAATGAGTAATCACACCTTTTTTCTCTCTGTGTGTGTGTGTGCGTGTGTGTGTGTGTGTGTGTGAGTGTCACACATTTTTGTAACAAACTTAGTTTTGTGGCTGCTTGGATATCAGACTATGTCGGATGAGTGGCAGAATCATGCTGAGCCCCTTGCAGTACATTGTTGACTTGTGTTGTCTCACCAAGCGGCTCTGTTTCCTCTCATGCATTTTCTCCAGGGAAGTCTTGTGTCGGAGAGACCATGAACAATAGTGAGGTTTGACCATTTGTGACTCTCCATCGCTAAATGAGTCGGTTGCGTAGTCGAGTCATTTTGCGCAAACCGCCCACAAAGGAGGTGGAGGTTGTAGTGGTCGACTTCGAGATTTTGGGGGTTTTTGCTTCTCTAGTCCCTTCTTCATTGTATGAGTAAGTTTCGTGTTTGAAATCAACATGTAAGAGTATGCTTTATGATGTTTTTTGGGTGTGGTGGTAAATCATTTACAAGAAAACGTCCGCGAACCGATCGTCAACATCAAGCATTTTCTCAAAGTTTCGTAGCCACCACTGCAACAGATCAACGGGGGAATACCCTAGGCTGCCAACCAAAGAAACCACTGCTTCATCTCTGTGCCAAATTGCATGAGTCTAGAATAAGTGTTGCAAGGGAAAAAGGGGGAATAATAACGTATGTAAACTTAAAACGCGTTTTTCTCAAAAAGCGTATTTTTAGGATGTCGATCTTCAAAGCCATGTGAAATCGTGTAGGGTAGTCATATGTTCATGATTATTGCACCATTGAAAAGCTTGTTGTGTGCTCTTTTTGAAAACATACAGATATCAAAATGTTCAAAATGCAACGAGTGACTCATTTTGTGATGGAGGGTCACATTTGTTGGTAACGTGTAGATTTTAACCTTGTTTGAGCACTATGGGCTTTGCCCTTCTTGTTCTCTCATAGTTTTTCATTTCAGTCAGTCAAAACAAAACAGCTGAAATGACCTCACATTGATATCATTTTTCCTCACATTTTTGCATAGTTGATATAAAATTTTGATGATTAATGATTATAACATTATTAATTCTCACATGTTGAATTTTTTTTGTCCTCTTTAACATTAATAACAATCTTGTGAAGTTATACTGCTTTTCCTTCTGGAAGGCATGGTTTTCAAGTGGTGGCATGCATCTAGTTGACATAATGAATGGATTGACACTTGAACAGTATCTCATAGTAATTATGATTTTTATGTCTCCATAGATTGACTGAACACAAGCAGAAGATGCAGTCCTGTGAGTGATAAAGTTTGTACCTGTCTTTAAAAAAATGTAAAGAGGAAACATATAATGTCATGCCACAATTGCTGAGTTGGCGCTTTGTATCTAGAAAGAATAGAGGACACTACTTGTAAGTAAGTGACGATGATCACATCTGCACTTGTCTTTCATTACAGATGCTGCCCAGAAGAAAAGTAGAAAGGTAAGCCCAGAGCTCTCAGGTGGTGTCATAGTGCTGAGTTACGGCTTTTTATCATTTGTAATGACGAAAAACAATTGTCCATGTGGGAAACAGTTGTTTGGATACATGTGAGTGTAGGAGTTTCTTCTAAAGTTGTTGTGGTATGTATCACTGCAGCGGACCTTGGGAGCCCAGCAGCCATGGGTTCCAGCTGATGAGGGAGGTGCCCAGTAGTTTTGCCTGAGTGTTGATCACTGGAACACTAATGGAAATCCACCTCAAATAGAAGTGCAGGGCTAGAGTTATACTGAAGCCTGACTAAGTTCAGGGATTGAGAAAGAGCACCTGATTTGTGAGCATCCAGGTGAAAACAGAAGAGGAGGCTTAAGGTTGCTGAAACAGTTTTCAAAATGCACAGCTCAGTTGCTAGGAAACTATGTCACATAAGATTTTTTCATTTTTATTCTGAAGTTGAATATTAGTTGTATGCTTTAGTATATATATGATAATTTCTCTGGATTTTGTATAAAATCTAAATGAATTTGTGGTTGAAAAGTCCCATGTTGTCATTTTTTCAACTCTAGCCTCCTTTTCAATTGGACGCTCACATATGGCAAGCTTTGCAGAATGACAGTGCATATGACCTTGAAGCCCTGGGTGGTGGAATTTCACAGAACTCTATGTGACTGCACTGTGTCTCACATTGCTCACTTTTTGCTCCCACAGTTTGGCTACAAGAACAAGGAGCTTAGACACCCAATCCGTAGGCCAGTGGAGGAACCAGAACCAGAAGCCAAGGCTCCTGAGCTTGAGAGACAGAAGAACAAGACAGACTTCATCAAGAGGAACAGGGACAGAGCCAAGGGGAAGGAGGCAGAGAAGAAGGAGCATCCCGCTGCTAACACAGTCACGCTAACCCAGGACCAACTCAATGCCATCCTGGCATCAGTCGGTGGACTGAGCTCTGGCAAGGAGAATGGTCTCAGAATCAGCATTGGTGTGTATTTCCACTGGTTTATTGTTTTGAACCAGAAATTGTGTATGTATTTGATAAACAGCTCATTGTAAGGATGAAGAGAAGTCTTGATGTTGAGCATGTTGTGCAAAGGTTAGGCCTCAGAGGAGTAATGAGGCACAGAAACTTTTATTCATGGGTTTGCTGCTTTAACAAATTCACTGCACGAAAGATGCTGCCCTAGTGACCACCAGGAATAGAAGTCTTAAAACATGCTTTGCCGTACATTTGAAACCTTCAGTATTTAAAGGCAAACTTTTTTGACATTTTAAAAATCAGACCCTGATATACTAAATCTGACCTTAGGGTTAAGCCTTCTAATATGATTTTAAAACTTTTTTGTTATTCCACATCATGAATAAGAAACTTCATTGTGAATGTGACAGTGAGAATTGTTGATGGCTTGATGCAGCTGGTGGGACATCTGACTAGACCACAGATTGCCTCAGTTTTGAAAACTTTCAAATTCTAAAAATGTGATTTGTATACATGTTTTGTCGAAAGCATTCCATCACACATGTGACTATTTCTGCAATAGATCAAGATTCTAAGTAAATTTGTCGAGTAATCATACATCACTGTTGCTTTTAAATCAGTATCAACAAATTAAGTATTCTACCTGTAAGTTTAAGGAAACAAGGTCTTATAGAACAAGCTATCAGAGAGTTGTTGGTTTTTTCCCACAATATGAATCAGAAAGATTTTCAGTCATACTTTGAATCAAAAGATTTTCAGCCACAATATAAATCGGAGAGGTTTTCAGTCACAAAATGAATCTTCCACAATGAAGTTCTCTGAGATAAAATATCTCTTATTCCACTGAAAACTAGTCAAAACTCCAAACACTGAATGCTTGAATTAGATGTTCTGTTTCTGCGCACAGCAGAATTCTCCACCAAGTGGTCATTATATCACAATGAGCACTGCCCTTTCAGACCCTGACAGCAAGGAGATCCAAATAGACAAGGCTGCCCAGAGGAGCAAGGACAGAGAGGGACAGAGTCAGGAAGAGAGGAAGGCAAAGCAGGAAGGGAAGGGCTATTCCAAGGATGGCCCTGATGTTTCCATCTACAGCCTGGTGAATGGCCAGCTTGTGCGTGAAAACACCAAGACCGCTGCTGATCTGACCCAAAACATCGTCAGGTAGGGGACCAAGAACAGAGACAAGCTTGTATACATAGAATTTTAGTGAAGAACACTCTGTGTGTGTGTGTGTGTGTGTGTGTGTGTGTGTGTGTGTGGTGTGTGTGTGTGTGTCTGAGTGTGTGTGTGTGAGTGTGTGTGTGTGTGTGTGTGTGTGTGTGTGTGTCTGTGTGTGTGACTGATGCATAACTCTTTAGCCATGTTGCATAATATATATACATGTATATACCACTTTCATTGGACATCTGTTCATCCTTTGGTTTGTCAATCTTGTTGTCCCATACTACTGTCTTTGTGCCCTCTCTCTCTCTCTCTCTCTCTCTCTCTCTCTCTCTCTCTCTCTCTCTCTCTCTCTCTCTCTCTCTCTCTCTCTCTCTCTCTCTCTCTCTCTCTCTCTCTCTCTCTCTCTCTCTCTCTCTCCCTCCCTCCCTCCCTCCCTCCCTCCCTCCCTCCCTCCCTCCCTCCCTCCCTCCCTCCCTCCCTCCCTCCCTCCCTCCCTCATCCCTCCCTCCCTCCCTCCCTCCTCTCCCTCCCTCCCTCATTCCCTCCCTCCCTCCCTCCCTCCCTCCCTCCCTCCCTCCCTCCCTCCCTCCCTCCCTCCCTCCCTCCCTCCCTCCCTCCCAATCTCCCTCATTCCCTCCCTCCCTCCCTCCCTCCATCCCTGGAAAGTATAACAATATAGAAGATGGAACATGACTATCATAAGAAGAGTCATTTCTCCTCCAACACCCAGACTCCCTCTTGAGTTTCCATGTTGACTCTTTGCAGGGAGCCACCCCTG
>JAWQFJ010033604.1:140000-187500 GCA_034096865.1 Theodoxus fluviatilis
TTAGGAAATGGACTATATTTTTCATAGAAATCAAAGTTGTTCTCAGTCCTTTTGTAGTCAGACAAATTTAAAATCCTTGGCATTACACATATCAACATTGAGTTTTTGTCCTTTTGTTTGTTTCTTCAGCGAGAACAGTTGCATTTGCAACATTCAGGAGAGTATGTCGAGTACTCTTCTTATCAATGATGTTGATATTTGGACATGAAACAGGGTTTTAAAACAACATCTTTGTACACTGAGTAGGCTTAACTGTTACAAGTATTCTGCAGGAGCAAATGACGGGAAAGTCTATTGATAAACTGAAGCACCATCTATATGCTATCTGCAAGAGGATGTCACTCATTAGTATTCACAGTAATTTCATGAATAGTTTGAAGATCTGTAGCATAGTCCTTGCACAGTCTCACAGGAAAACTGTCACGTTGTCTCTTTGATCTTTCTCCACACACTCCACACGGTGAATTGAGTCTCTCAAAATGAATTGTCTCTGTGTGCTCCTCTCGCTCCAATGTTCATAAACGCGCCTGCAGTGGTGCACTCACTCTGCATCATTACACTCCAAGACATGAAGTCTAAATTGAATTCTGTTGTCTTCTAGTTCTACTGGAGCAGTAAACCACTAAGTACAGGCCCTCCAAACAGTCAGGCTAGAAAAAACTATGAATGAGGAGTATGGGTGAGCCATAGTTGTAGAAAATTATTCATTCTGAAGCACTCATCACTAGGAAACAAAGAGGGAAAGCCGCTGGGCAGCGCCTGACCTACTTCTTGTCCTCCCACAGCTGACAGGGAAACTAGGTTATCAATACAGCGGATGCAGCTAAACTAAACAGTCCCCAAAAGGCTCATTTTTACAGCCGTGCATAAGATGGAGTGGCCTCTGCAGGTTACAAGCCAGGGTGTTGTGTTTGGAGGAACTGCTGATGTCCATGCAGTCACTCCCATCTCTCCACATGACTCATGTTTCCACAGGAACAGCTGATGCCCATGCAGTCACTCCCACCTCTCCACATGACTCATGTTTCCACAGGAACTGCTGATGCCCATGCAGTCACTCCCACCTCTCCACATGACTCATGTTTCCACAGGAACAGCTGATGCCCATGCAGTCATGCCCACCTCTCTACATGACTCATGTTTCCACAGGAACTGCTGATGCCCATGCAGTCACTCCCACCTCTCCACATGACTCATGTTTCCACAGGAACAGCTGATGCCCATGCAGTCATGCCCACCTCTCCACATGACTCATGTTTCCACAGGAACTGCTGATGCCCATGCAGTCACTCCCACCTCTCCACATCACTCATGTTTCCACAGGAACTGCTGATGCCCATGCAGTCACTCTCACCTCTCCACATGACTCATGTTTCCACAGGAACAGCTGATGCCCATGCAGTCACTCCCACCTCTCCACATGACTCATGTTTCCGCAGGAACAGCAGGGCCGCTAGTTTGGCATGAATGATGTAGCAAGAGTTGTCAGAAGGATGTTATGGTTACAGATAGAAAATGTTTTCACAGATCATTTCACTAGAATCTATAATAAGCTCACAAGGGAAATTTTCTGTCTCATCAAATCAAATGAGCACACATTATTTGTCTCAAAGTAACAGTATATGTAGCTTTTATCTTTTCTTTTCTTTTCTTTCTGTTATTTCTTGAGAGTCTGCAGGTTATGGAATTTTTACTTAAAAGAAAAAATGTTCATGAAAGCTTTGCTTTTTGTTTTCAGGGCAATCAGGGCATAAACAGGAAAGCCACGGACAAAGAAGAGGAGAAAAGACGTTGGGTGGAAGAACTGGGTAAGCATGATAACATCACTAACTTTGTAATTTCAGTGCATAAGTAGACAGTGGTTATTATGCAATAATGAAGTCGGAGAACAACATTTCTCCTTTCAAAGACATTAAAAGATTTTTTAAAGTAAATTAGGAATCACTATCATGTTGTTGTTGTCGTTGTTGTTGTTGTTGTTGCATACCTGGGCTAAACACTCCCAGGATCACCCAAGTGGGTGAGATGATTGCGTGTGTGACTGTTTTTGAACACCCCGCCATATAGGCAGCCACACTCTGTCTTCAGGGGATTTGATCTCTGTCTCCAGAGAATGCCAGTTGTTATGTTAGGAGCTCACCACGGCTGAAGATAATCCCCACATAACAGTACAACATAACAACATTTTGCTGTAGCCTTGGTTTTTGGCTGGAGTCAACAAATAACAACAAGCCTTTGCCCAAGGCAAGGAATCACTATCATGATCTCTGAATTTTTTTAAAATACTCATCTCATTTCACCATTCTTCTAATGTCCTTATGACTGACTCGCATAGCTTGGAAAATGGTTTCCTAACAGGGCCTCTGTGAGTCGATACATATTGACCTTGAAGTATTTAAGCTAAAAAGGGGATTGAAAGATGTACATGATTCATTACTTTTGTTACATTTTATTGATACATTGCATTTAGGTTACTGGGTGGTGATGAATTTTAATAAGTCCTTGCATTCCTCATATGTGTGGTCACTCCATCGTTTGGACAGACAAACAGAGGGAGGAGAAACGGCTGCAGAAGATGAAGGAAAAAGAATGGCTGAGAGGCGGATCAGATGCAAGGTCAGTGATCATATCAGATGCAAGGTCAGTGATCATATCAGATGCAAGGTCAGTGATCATACTAACGCCTGGGTACGATCTAAATAAGTTGTCAGATCATCTGGGTGACAGAACATGTATGACTTGGTCAAAATCTCTTTTATTTGCCTGTGTGTGTGTGTGTGTGTGTGTGTGTGTGTGTGTGTGTGTGTGTATGTATATGTGTGTGTGTGTGTTCATGTTTGTGTGTGTGTATGTGTGTGTGTGTGTGTTCATGTGTGTGTGTGTGTGCATGTGTGTGTGTTCATGTTTATGTGTGTTCATGTTTGTGTGTGTGTGTGTGTGTGTGTGTGTGTGTGTGTGTGTGTGTGTGTGTGTGTGTGAGAGTGTGCATGCATATTTACCAATGCATATCTGGTGCCAAACTTGTCATTTTTTTCCCCTTCATTTTAACTATCTGAAATTCTGTGGTAAAACATAATATTGCATAGTTTGATTATTTGTATATTTACTCTGCAGGCCTCCTCCAACTGTCCCCCTAATGCAACAACAACAACAACAGCAACAACAACAGTTTCAACAGCAACAGCAGCAGAGATCTACCGGACAGACCAAGGAAACACCAGCTGCCATGAGGTCCTCCTTTGTCATAGGGGTAGGTGTGTTCAAAGGGTGGGTGTCATCAAAGGGGTAGATGGTGTCATTCAAAGGGTATATGTCATAAAAGGATTAAATGCCATAGTGGTAGGGGTATTCAAAGGGTGGCTGTCATCAAAGGGGTAGATGGTGTCATTCAAAGGGTGTATGCCATAAAAGGGGTAGATGTTGTCATAGAGGTAGGTATATTCAAAGGGTGGGTGTCATCAAAGGGGTAGATGTGTCATTCAAAGGGTGTATGTCATAAAAGGAGTAGGTGTATTCAAAGGGTGGGTGTCATCAAAGGGGTAGGTGTATTCAAAGGGTGGGTGTCATCAAAGAGGTAGGTGTATTCAAAGGGTGGGTGTCATCAAAGGGGTAGGTGTATTCAAAGGGTGGGTGTCATCAAAGGGGTAGATGTGTCATTCAAAGGGTGTATGTCATAAAAGGAGTAGATGCCATAGGGGTAGGGGTATTGAAAGGGTGGATGTCATCAAAGGGGTAGATGGTGTCATTCAAAGGGTGGATGGCATCAAACGGGTAGATGGTGTCATAGGGGTAGGTGTATTCAAAGGGTGGGTGTCATCAAAGGGGTAGATGTTGTCATAGAGGTAGGTGTATTCAAAGGGGTGGATGCCATTAAGAGGGTAAATTTGTGTATGGAGGGTAGGTGCACCGTGATGTAGCTCATTCAAGCAGAGTGAAAAGACGGGTGCTGTGTTCTCTGCCTTGTAGACCAAGGCAGTGGTCTTCAAGTTTGTTTTATTAGGTAGATCTTGGCATCCTGAACTTTCGTGAAGACAAGGAATGGATCCCACACTGATATTGGGGCTCTGCTCAGTCTAGGGATGGCTTCAATTTTTATGGGTAGCTGCTAAGTCTGTGGGTAGCTGCTAAGTATGAGGGTAGCTGCTAAGTCTGTGGGTAGCTGCTAAGTCTAGGGGTAGCTGCTGAGTCTAGAAGTAGCTGCTCAGTCTAGCGGTAGCTGCTGTCTGTGGGTAGCTGCTAAGCCTGTGTGTAGCTGCTAAGTCTGGGTAGCTGCTATGTCTAGGGGTAGCTGCTAAGTCTAGGGGTAGCTGCTAAGTCTAGGGGTAGCTGTTAAGTCTAGGGATAGCTTAGTCTAGGGGTTGCTGCTAAGTCTAGGGGTATCTGCTAAGTCTAGGGGTAGCTGCTAAGTCTAGGGGTAGCTGCTAAGTCTAGGGGTAGCTGCTAAGTCTAGGGGTAGCTGCTAAGTCTAGGGGTAGCTACTAAGTCTAGGGGTAGCTGCTAAGTCTAGGGGTAGCTGCTAAGTCTAGGGGTAGCTGTTAAGTCTAGGGATAGCTTAGTCTAGGGGTTGCTGCTAAGTCTAGGGGTAGCTGCTAAGTCTAGGGGTAACTGCTAAGTCTAGGGGTAGCTGCTAAGTCTAGGGGTAGCTGTTAAGTCTAGGGATAGCTAAGTCTAGGGGTTGCTGCTAAGTCTAGGGGTAGCTAAGTCTAGGGGTTGCTGCTAAGTCTAGGGGTAGCTGTTAAGTCTAGGGGTAGCTGCTAAGTCTAAGGGTAGCTGCTAAGTCTAGGGGTAGCTGCTAAGTCTAGGGGTAGCTGTTAAGTCTAGGGGTAGCTACTAAGTCTAGGGGTAGCTGCTAAGTCTAGGGGTAGCTGTCACCCCAATTTCCTGGCTTTGCAGAGTCTACAAGTCATTAATCCCTGACAACCCAACCTCTCCTAATCTCGGATAAGATTATATTATAGTAATCTCTCTTTGTAGACTTTCATGTGGGTAGTACTCTAGTGTTTCTCTATGCAAAGTTTTGGGGTGACTGTCATTGTGATGTGTTTTTGTCTTGCAGTTCCTTTAAATCAGAAATCCAACGCATGCGCATGCTCACGCACACACATGCACACTTTTTCCCTTACACTTCTTCCTTATTTTGTATTTATATTCTGTGTATTTACACATGAATACCCCTGTGGGTTCGAGGTTAGAATAGACCCACAATGCCTGCCTCTGAGATTAATAAAATTCAAATAACTAGGGAAGTCAGGATTTGACTTGAGCATACCCTAACCAGCTTGGTGATTTTCTTGACCAATGGCCTTTCATAGGCTTCAGAGACTGAATGGCCATAAACCTCATCAATCCCACCCAATCCAATACATGCTGGGAAATGTAGCTTGTGTGCTCTTGCCTCCATACAAAGCTAGAGGTGTTCTGTTCACTGTCAGGCAGCTGTTGTGCAAGGCAAGTTGTGTTTGGAGAACTACTTTTCTCTTCCTGTAAAGGCAGTTTGACTCAGGGGAGACACTCCATTATAGAAGGATGTGTTTTGTGTCAGTGTTGCCTGCCTATGAAGTATGACTGTGCTTGTGTTTCCAGCAACTTGCCCCAAATGAGAAGAGATTTGACAACAGCAAGGCAGAGGAGAAGAAAAGATGGCTGGCTGAATTAGGTAGGTTGCTATGAGTGTCACGTCTTACAGCATGATGAATTGTTAGGCCTTAGTCATGTCAAATGGGTGTTCCATCTTTCACTTAGCTTGGAGCATCCTTATCACTGGAATGCATGCCGTTATTGTCAGGGCATGTTTACTTGCATTCATGCAAAGCATTGTTGTTGTTTCCATTATTGACCTCCTCCTTCTCCCTCCTCCTCCTCCTCCCTCCTCCTCCTCCTCCCTCCTCCTCCTCCTCCTCCTTCTCCTCCTCCTCCTCCTCCTCCTCCTCCTCCTCTCCTCCTCCTCCTCCTCCTCCTCCTCCTCCTCCTCCTCCTCCTCCTCCTCCTCCTCCTCCTCCTCCTCCCCCCCCCTCCTCCTCCTCCTCCTCCTCCCTCCTCCAGACATGGGACTGATCCGTATTTATACTGATTTCCGTATTTTTTTTAAGTCAATGGGTCATTTCTGAGATCGACGCAAATCCGAAGAGAAAATTGGGGGGGGGGGGGGGGGGGGGGGGTAGGGTGAACTTTGGCGCCTTCGCAAGTTCGGTTGTCGGGTCGTTCCGTCATGTTTCACGAAGTACTGCGACGTCATTTATCCAAACTTTGCGCTCGTTTTGATTGGTCACGATCATTGCTGATCTTTGCCGAAGCTGAAAATACTCGTTTTCGGATTCTCCGAGCGCTTGTGCAGTTGTGAAGTCGAAGCAGTCAAAATGGCGACTTACTCGAGTCAAAGATTATATAGTTACACAAAGATAGCTCATTAGCTCATTGTTGTGAGGATCGAGACACGTTGCGCCCCCAAGCGGAAGGTTACTTGGGTGAATCAATGGAAGTAATCAGACCGCTTACCGACATGTAAAATTGCTTGTTTCTCGACGCGTTTCTGATGCGTTCCGATCATGTGTGTGAATAAATTTACAGTGTAATGTGTAATAAAATGATTTGCTGCAATAATGGGGGTGTTTTGGCTTTGTTTTTTGAAGCAGGCGTTGTGAAATCGAACGCGCACATAGGCCTATTAAATCTACATGGTGTTGATGGAACGATCTAATTTTCATTATTATCGAAGAATGCAAGCTTGTTTATCAACGTATACACCCCTGTGGAATATCTTTAGGAAATGCAAAGCAATACATACCTGTCAAGAAGGTGATTTGCGGCCAGAAAGTCATTCGATCAAGTGAATTCAGTTGCCGCATGAGAGAAGCGTCGACCTGCGTCGACCCAAAGATTATACTCGACGCAGGTCGACGCTTCTCTCATGCGGCAACTGAATTCACTTGATCGAATGACTTTCTGGCCGCAAATCACCTTCTTGACAGGTATGTATTGCTTTGCATTTCCTAAAGATATTCCACAGGGGTGTATACGTTGATAAACAAGCTTGCATTCTTCGATAATAATGAAAATTAGATCGTTCCATCAACACCATGTAGATTTAATAGGCCTATGTGCGCGTTCGATTTCACAACGCCTGCTTCAAAAAACAAAGCCAAAACACCCCCATTATTGCAGCAAATCATTTTATTACACATTACACTGTAAATTTATTCACACACATGATCGGAACGCATCAGAAACGCGTCGAGAAACAAGCAATTTTACATGTCGGTAAGCGGTCTGATTACTTCCATTGATTCACCCATGTAACCTTCCGCTTGGGGCGCTGCGTTTCCCAGCGTCTTGTAACTTTATATAGCAAAGGCTCGTTATGACCGGTCTTTGTAAGAATAGTCTTTGCTCGAGTGTTGACGGAAAATGAAAGTGTTGAGTCCGCGAACATCGACAAGGTTGACAGTGTGAAAAACAAATGGAAAGCGCAATGGCTGTCGGAGAGAGTTGTAGTGAAATACAAGGGCAAGGAGAGATCCCAGTTGATCGGCGATTCCATCGCAAAAATCGACGTGCCTGGAGAAGCCATTTGCAAGTGGTGCGAGAAAGGAATCATCAATTACGGGACAAATGGAAAGTCTGCGTTGGTAAAGCATCTCACCACCAACAAACACGCACTGAAATTGGATTTGCATCGAACAACGCCGCCTGTGGACCCAAAGATTCGGCAGCCACTGGAACTCCCTGGAGATCAACCCGTGTTGTACCTCATCATGCTACGGTTCCAGTTGATGGCCGAAGTCGTAGACCATCCCACATTGCTTTTGCTCGGAAATCATGGAGCCGCAAGGTAGCCTCTTCTTCTAAAAAGAAGCTGCAGACTCCCACACCCTCCACATCAGCTGTGGTCAGTGCTTCGAGACTGGAAACTGTACCTCCAGTCACTGCTAATGGTGTGTCTTCGGGGTTTTGTATTCCCAAGATGGCCTCTTCTTCCGCCATGAAGGTGGTGCAGACCCCCACCAACAAAAGATCGTCATCTGTGCCCGTGAGTGAAGCTAATGTGGTGCCGGCCCCAGCAAAGAAAAGGCAGGTTTCCAGTGGTGACCTGAGGGATTTCTTCAGCAAACTTCCCAGAGTGTCAATGAAATGAAGAATAAACAGTCACAAAATGAACAGACTTTTCTATGTACAATTTATTTGTATTTGCACACCCAACACACAACTATTGATGGCAGAGATCAATCTAAAACAGACATGTGATTTTGGGTGAGTACTTCAAAAATTTTACTTTTTTTTGTACTGTAGCTGTTTCAGTGAACAGCCTAGAAAGTTAATTTTCCTGCTCAGATTGCATCAGATTGCACCATTTGGCTTTCCCTTTTTTTTTAATTTTCCGGGGGGCATGCCCCCGGACCCCCCTAGCTTGCTTTGCGCTTTGCACCGTCGGTTCGGCGCTTCGCGCCTTCAGTTTCAGTATTTTTCCTAATTCCCTTGTCCCATGTCTGCTCCTCCTCCTCCTCCTCCTCCTTCCTCCTCCTCCTCCTCCTCCTCCTCCTCCTCCTCCTCCTCCTCCTCCTCCTCCTCTTCCTCCTCTTCCTCCTTCTCCCCCCCCCTCCTCCTTCCCCCCCCTCCCTCCTCCTCCTCCTCCTCCTCTCCTCCTCCTCCTCCTCCTCCTCCTCCTCCTCCTCCTCCTCCTCCTCCTCCTCCTCCCTCCTCCTCCTCCTCTCCTCCTCCTCCTACTCCTCCTCCTCCCTCCACCTACTCCCTCCTCCTACTCCTCCCCCCCCCCTCCCCCCTTTCTCCTTTCCCCTCCTCCCTTCTCTCTCATTCCTTCTCCCTCATTCCTTCCCCCTTCTCCCTCATTCCTCCCCCTCATTCCTTCCTCTTCTCCTGCACGTACTCCTGCTTTCTTCTGCTCCTTCATCTGCTTCTTCTCTTGCTTTTACACACTGCCTCTTCCTCCTGTTTCTGCTACTTCGCCTTCTGCTTCTGAGGCTCTTGCTTCTCTGGCTTCTCCTGCTCCTGCTCTACCTACATTTCCTTCCCCTACTCTTGCTACTCATTTGCTTGCTTTCATTCATCATGCTTTCTCCCCCTGCCGCTCTTCTCATCTGCTGCCTCTGCTGCTACTGCCTCTGCTGCTATTCCTCTTCCTTCTCCTCCACATCGTCATCATCATCATTGTTGTCATTGATGACTGCCCACAGAGAAGCAGATGGAGGAGAAGCGGCTGCAAAAACTGTCAGAGAAGCAGAAGGAGTTGGGACAGGTGCAAGACACATGGGCGGACCGGCTCAGCTACCCTGAACCCAAGCAAGAGGCTGGCCTGCCCATCACTGCCCTGACCTCCAACCTTTCACCCCGAGTACCTGTTGCCATGGAAAAAGAGGATGTTTATCGAGTCAACAGTGCTCCCCTCACAGCCTCCCAGACTCTGGATGCAGAGGAAAACATGTAAGAAGGATGAAGAGGAAATCTTGGACTGGAAAAGATGGAATTGGTTTTGCATTGGTCAGCCTCCGAATCTTCCTCCTTCGAATGAGGAATAAGCCAGTTCATGCAGAAAATGAGATTCTTCCCATTTTTGTGAATGAACGTGTATCATGAATAATTGTGACTGTAAAGAGGGAATAGAAGATATTTTACATGTTTGCATTCTGTGGTATACAAACAGTAGTTGTAGTATTTTAAGTTGCCACCACAGACACCATTTTTGTAAATGTATCTTTGGGGTTGTTTTATTTCTAAGCACACATGAATTTTGCAATCATACTAATGTTTACCTGATTTGCCAAATGCAAATTTATAGGTTGAAAGACTTTTGAATTAAAAGATCCATCTCCCTCTCCCTTTCTGTGATTTAAAGAGTGTATTTTTGTCCCGTAGGTCTCACATTCGGGGCCAAAATGTCTACATTGATCCAGTCACTAAACAGGAGCTCAATGACAAACGCCAGCGCCATCTGGAGCTGCAGGTGTGTCCTCCTGTCTTGGATTTGCACCAAAGGCAACATTTTTCTCTCTGTACTTTGGCAGTGCAGTCTGTCTCTCCAGGCACTGGTGTATGGAGGGCGTGGTATTGTACTGTACTTTTCCACTGCACTGAATATTTCCATTTGCGCTGCGCGCACACATACACACACAAATGCGCACACACACTGTCTCTCTCTCTCTCTCTCTCTCTCTCTCTCTCTCTCTCTCTCTCTCTCTCTCTCTCTCTCTCTCTCTCTCTCTCTCTCTCTCTCTCTCCCATGCTGATATTAGTTCCTTCTTTTGTTTGTGAAGCTACTTAATAATATCAGCCGCGAAACGTCCCATTGGCTTCATTGCATTTGAAACCATATTTGTTACCCTTTACTGGGTTACCTCCCTTGCACTGATGGGCAAAGCTGTCATTGCCTGCTCCGCACTCCCACCCCCACCCCCCTACTCCACCCTCCTACCCCATCCCCACTCACCCCCTACTCCACCCCCTACCCACCCCTACTCCACCCCGCTACTCCACCTCCCACCCCTACTCCACCCCCCCTCCACCCTCCCACCCCCCTACTCCACCCTCCTACCCCCTCCCCCCACCCCTACTCCACCCTCCTACCCCATCCCCCCACCCCTGCACTCCACCCTCCTACCCCATCCCCCCACCCCTGCAAAGTTGCAAAGCCATGATAATTCTATGCTGTGCTGAATGCTATCTGGTGTGCTACTCTTCATTGTGTCAGCATTCTTCTTCTTTTGCTTCTTGAAATGTTTCCATGTAAATGCCTACACTAAAGATCTAAGCTTTAATGTATACAGGAACTTTGTGCATTTTTATACAGGCATTTTGTAAGTTTCTCTCTCTTTATCCCAAGATTTACTTATGATCTTTGTAGCAGCATTCCATGTCCTACTTAATTCACTAACACATGGTCATCACATCAAGCAAATAAGGACATCAACATGTTTCAGCTCCAGTACAAAAATCTCATAATTATATGTTTGAATGTTGTAGCTGGGGTCATGGAGACCTCAAGATGACCTCCAGTAATGCAAGTGCAAAATCTTGAATTTGTCAGTGATGTCCTAGTCAAATCTGGATCTGTGCTTAGTTATGTTTGTCAACCCATACCCTGGCATCCTGAATGGGACTGCATGGGCTGTCTACGCCGCTAGAATAGAAAGGCTAATTTCAAGAATAAGACGTCCATCCTTTGTTTTGCGTCTAGCTATCTGACACAATACAGCAAAAACCAGTTTTAGAAGTACTCAGTAGTGAGCAAAGACCAAATCTATGTCTTCATGATCTGCTAGGAGTCGTCACTCACAGACTTCTTACATCATTTGCCAGAACTAGTGGGTTTGACCCACTCTTGATCTCACAACATTTGCCCTGGCTACCAAGGCAGGGCTTCAACTGGAAAGTGTCTGAATGGGACTGCTGTTTGCACAGGATGCCCTCAAGGCTCAGATTCAGGAGAAGAAGCGGCTGAAGGACCAGGAGCGAGAGAATGCACGGCTGGAGGAGATGGCGGAGGAGCAGCGACTGAAGGCGGAGCAGGCCCGCATACAGCTGCAGTACCAGCAGGACCAGCAGAAGCTGCGCCAGAAGGAGGTAGGAAGAGGAAGCTCCTACTTGAGGCCTAGGGCGCGTTGCAAAATTTTGGGAGGAATAGGCCGGTGCCAAACATGTGTCAACATGATGAAAGCAGATGTAAAGGCAGTCAAATGTTTGACACATGTTGACACCGGACTATTATTTGCCAGCTAGGTAGGCTAAGCAACACACCCCTGTCCTTCCACTATCCCTTACATCTGTGGGCTGGGGGTTAGAATAGGCCTACTTCATCTCCAAGTGCAGATTGTGAAATGTTAATATCTAGGGTAATGGGATCATGACATGCTCGCACTCCAAGCATTATACTAGTGATTTTGACATTGTTGGCCTTACATAGTCTACCAAGGCAGATGTGATGAGCCTTGAAGCCATCTGTCCTTCCCTCCCTCCCTCCTTCCTTCTTCCCTTCCTTCCTTCTTCCCTTCCTTCCTTCTTCCCTTCCTTCGTTCTTCCCTTCCTTTCTTCCTTCCCCTGTCTGCTCCTGTTGTAATCCTTCTGTAGACGGCCTAATTTGAGGCAGATAAAACATATTCATTATTGTGATTGTTGCTATTCTTGTCATAATCATCATTGTCATCATCATGAAGTATGTTACCATCTTTGTTAGTTTTGTCCAAATCATTTCCATCATCTATGTATTTTTTTAATATATAGTCATCATCATCATCATCATCATCATCATCATCATCATCATCATCATCATCATCATCATCATCATCATCATCATCATCATCATCATCATCACCATATCTATAGTCATAATAAATGCCATAATAAAACTATCATTATGAGTGGCATTTGTAGCATACCTCCATCTGTAGACGATTTGATGTTACAGGCAGCTGCCATTATCTTGTGAGGCATTATTGTGGCTGAAAAATGTTGAATCTGAGTTGTCATCATCACTGTTTTTACTGTTTTTGCTTCTACTGTCACTATATCATCATCATCATCATCATCATCATCATCATCATCAACATCGTCGTCATCGTCGTCATCGTCATCATCGTCATTGTTGTTGTGGTCATTGTTGTTGATTTGACTGTACATACTTATCTTCCTTGGTCTACAGGAGCAGCGTCAGTCCAAGATCGATGAGCTCAAGTCCAAGATGGACGAGGCACAGGAGGCGGCCTCACAGGAACGCATGCTGCGCCGTCTGAAGGTGCTGAAGGACGGTGGACATGACGTCTCACAGCTCCAGGCCCACTATGATGGTGGGTGTCCTCCAGACTCTCTGCAGTTCCCAGCCTGCCTGGCCCTGTCATTTTGGCACCTTTTCTTTGGAAGAGCTTGAAGTATTACCCATCCTTATCATATGTGTTGATTAAAATCACCGATATTTTGGGGGGCTTTCTCTCTCTCTCTCTCTCTCTCTCTCTCTCTCTCTCTCTCTCTCTCTCTCTCTCTCTCTCTCATTTTCTGCCATGCTTTCCCCCCACCCACCCCATGTGTGTGTGTTTCTCTGTTTTTGTCTCCACTCTCTCTCTCTGCCTGTCTGCCTATCTTGTCTTTTGTCTACCTGTCTGCCAATCCAACCATCCATCCCTCTGTCCATCCATTCATCCATCCATCCATCCATCCATCCATCCATTTATCCATCCATCCATCCATCCATCCATCCATCCATCCATCCATCCATCCATCCATCCATCCATCCATCCACCCATCCATCCAAGTATCTGTCTGTCTGTCTATCCATCAGTCTGTCCATCCATCCATCAGTCTGTCCCCCCTCCCCCCCCCCCACCCCCCCCCCCCCCCCCCCCCTCTCTCTCTCTCTCTCTATCTCTCCGCTTTGTTCTGTGTACTCCTTTTCCTCTTTTCTGCTAAAGTTGGCTTTTTCTCACAGGACTTTCATCATTCCTACTGGCAATCTTTCATTAGACTAACTAGAATCCTAACTAGACTAACTAGGATCGAAAGCTACAAGTGAGTCATTCTAGTAAACTAGAGATTTCGCCTACCGGCAAAAGTATCTCTAGCACAGTTCACATCACGTGATGGAAGGTTTTTGGCCAATTTATGCAAGCAGAGGTCACACGAGAGGCTTGTGGGATAGCCGATGTGCTCCCTGACATACGTCGTTAAAGTAGTTCTAAGACTATTTCGCACAAAACTCTTAACTTACTCTTGTTGAGACAACAAACAAGCGTTTATTCGATACAATAAAATGTTTGTGTTGAAATGGAACCAAGTTTTTACATCTGAATGATTTCTGTAAAAAGTGGAGAGAAAAATAGTATCAGAACGAACTATTTTTGGCGCAAGGCTGTAATCCAAGGGTCAAGCCTATTACGCATTCATTGCGAACTGTGCCAGAGTCAATACTACTGACTCGGGTTTACAGAATGCAAGTGAGTGGCTTCCTTTTTTGTCTGTGAGACAAGTATTGATCTGTAGCCATTATAACTAGAATCCATTCATAATTTTACCAACCTTTGTTTTCTTCAATCTCTGTTCTCTGCAAGCAGTCTGAGTTCTGGATTTTTGCCAAGCAGCCTTGTCATTTTGAATCTGTATGAACTATAAATGTTGGTGCCTGGTGTGACTTTCCTCACCCCCCATGAATAAGAGTTGTGGTTGGTGTGTGACCAGCGTCGCAAGGTTCAACTTTGTGCGAGCACTGGGCCTGGAACTTAAACAACAACATTTTCTTTTCTTTCTTTAAAAAAACCATTACAAATACAGAAACTATTGCTTTTGCAACTGAAACTTTCCACGGTGCCTCTAGTATTTTTACTCATTGGTGCCTCTTTGGTTGTTTTCAATGATCTACTGGACAAATGGACACTACAGTTACAAAGTTGGTGCTTCTTCCGAAGCTGTGTGGCCTAGGATCTCGAAAGTTTCTCTTTCATTTGAATGTGTTGACCTCTGCATACTTGCTGTTTTGACCTGACTAGAAGAAGGGGGAAAACTCTTGTTCTGCAAAAGCAAAACACAAGTTGAAATGTAGAGTTTTTTTGTTAATGCCACTTTCATGAAAGTTTGAGTTTGATTTACACTGAAGAAACTTTCAAAAATAATTTGTGTGGTTCAGTAACTGTTTCAGGAAGATATTTTTTCAGAGGCATAGAGCATGTTTAGGGAGGTTAAAAAACAAATAAAAAGAGGAAGAAAAAGCAAGTAGAGTTGTATGAAAGGAGGCATTGATAATGTCATGGGAGAACATAGATTAAGTATGCTATAGAAGTCACAAAAGAAATATCCTTATTTCTTGGAAGTTGAAGAGTGCAACATTGTGTTTGAATTTGATGTTTCAAACAATAGTTCTGTATAATTGGAAAAGTCCTAATGGATATAAGTGAAAACAGCGTTGAAACTTAATAGTGAAACTTTCTTTTATTATGAAACACTTTTTTTTTTCTCTCTCTCTCTCTTTCTCTCTTTATAAAAACAAACAAAGAGAAGAATGTAACATCATGTGGCTGTTAAAATTATCAACATACATTCAAAAGTGCTTGATTATATACATATTTGTCAAAATATCTGTCTTGAAGGAATGATGGTATGCATTTTGATATGGACAAACTTGGTAATTTTCTGTATTTTTAATTTCACACCGATAAGCCCTGGGATAGATTGGTAGAGAGAAAAAAATTGTGAACTCAGGAAAAACTGCAGGAGTAGTATAGAATTTCTGCCCTAGGAACAAGCTCTGGAAAGATGCCATATACTGGTAAGCTTAAAGCATGATCTTATAAGTGAAGGCCTTACAATGAGGGTCTGTGTCTTTTGTAATGCTTGTAGCCCCAGAATCAGTGAACCAATTCACTGTACGTTCTTCGCGCCTCCCAGTGGATTCAGGTATTGGTATGATTTCATCTGTAGATGTTTCCCACTTTTCTCCCCCTGGAAGCCTTTCCTTGCATTTGTTCTGTTTGTTCAATATGCACACAAAAGAAATGAATATGCATTGTTGTAATAGATGTGCAAAATGGGGAGTTTAGGCAAGCATGATTAAGCTGGATAAGGGGGATTTTAAATTTTATATCTTAAAATTTGCACAGGAATTGCGGTTGTTGGTACATTTGCAACTGGTAATTTCTGCATTAGTTTGTTTCAAAAGTTCATCTTTTTATGTGTATGCTTTTAAGGCAATTTTTGCAAGAATGTGTTTTTCTCTCCACCACTGCATTGCATTTGGAGCTGATAGAGGTGTGTGTGTGTGTGTGTTTGTGTGTGTGTGTGTGTGTGCGTGTGTGCTTGCATGCATGCATGTGTGTTTGCATGTGTGCATGTGTGTTTGCATGTACATGTGCACACTCACACGTATTTTGACCTCTCTAGAAGTGTTGAAGGGTTTCAAGTTCAGCAAAACTACATTTTGGCAGTTGCTCTGAGAACTGTTAGCTGCAAACTGCTGTAGACCACTGCAGGAACCGGTCATGATAGAGCAGACAGAGCAACTGCTGAGTGAGAAAGTCAAGTTAATTTTCAGTCTATAACTCTGCTAAGATTAATTAACGAAAACTGTAATATGATACATAATGCACCCATTTCTGGCATCTTGTTGATTGTGTCTTGATTTGAGTTTGATATTTGTACTCGGTATTCTGTGCTAACCGAAAAGAACACTTAAGCTTGCCTTTGCCACTTGCACCAGTGTGTTTGGTTATTGTCTTGTCATTGAAATTGTCCACAATGGCTAAACGATTGTTGAGTGGTGAAAATCTGAAGACTTAACATGCAAAGTGTTAAAAGTGCTTTCATGAAATATAACAGATGTATCTTCTGGAGCAGCAAAGAGGTACAATAAAACAGGTGTAGGAATAGTTATTCTTGTGCAGAAACTGTTTGATGTTTGAGGAAAAGTGTTGAACCATTTCATCGCCTGGAAGTATTTGATGACCTTGTACAAATTGGATCAAGGTCTGTATTGCCTGCAGTGTGTTTGGTGCTCATCTGTTGGCTGTTATGGACTGGCTGCTCTACTCCAAGTAGGAAACCTGGGCCCACGTGGAGTATGACAGAATCGTTTGATGTCTGGCTGTTAAAAAAGATCAAATCAACAGCCAGTAAATTGTTGGAGTATGGGTATGCAGTTGTTGAATAGGCTTGTGGAAGATCTTGCTTTTTGCATTTTATTACCCTATACTTGCAAGAGACCTCACCGATAAGACTGTGAAAGATCATAAGGTGAACATTGAAACCTGACCATCTGTACAATCTTATTCTGTGTTATTTTAATTCAAACGGGTCATACTAGATCTGCATGCATCCTGGAAATGGGTTTTGATGAAAGGCATCATGAATACAGTTCTTAATTATAGTGTTTCAGGAACACTTACTGTATGTGTAGAGAATTAAGTTATACAATGCTTTGTTCCTCATTGCATTTTGCTCCCAAATCTGCTCTTCCAACATGAATGAACAAGGAGAATGCTGATGAATGTAACCTGTGATGTGCAGTGTTGTCAGTATTGAAACAGCTTGCTTTTGTAAGGAATGGTGTTCTTTATTAACATTGTCACTAACTGTTGTTGATTTCACATTTCATGGTGTGATTTGGGATACTTGTTCACTGTTTCTCATGATGTTGGTTGGTTTCTTCATGATACCACGTAGCTCAAACCCTGGATTTGTGTGCTTGCCTGGATCTCTGTATCAAGAGATTCATGATCAGATTTCAAACTCTTACTGTCCTCCTTAACCCTTGCAGCCTTGTCTCCTCGAACCAGAGTTGTGGCACCCACCTACGTGCCTGGGTTGAGCCCAAGAGACCTGGGGAGTAGTTCTGCCCCCCAGCACCAGGGAGGTCCCTATGTCCATGCAGGAGTCACAGCCCTTCAAGACTCCGTAGAGCACCAGCCCTACGTGGAAAACCGAATCCTGACCCCAAGTCAATACCGCAATCCCAGCCTGCCCCGCACTGACCCCAGCTCCCCCAAGCGGGAGTTTGGCACCCAGACCACAGGTCAGTGCCTAGAAATGATAATTTTTTAATTTCAAGTGTTAGGAAGTAGAGCATGTCTTACAGACAAGGCTGTAAAATCTAATCAACCAGGAAAGAAATGAAAGTGTTCTACTAACTTTATTAATTTTGTTGTTGTTTGCTTGTTTGTTTTTGTTGCCCTTTTTTGTTGTTGTTGTTGTAATTTGTATTTGGTCAGTATTTGCATTAGAATTAGACATTGTAAGAAAGCTTGTATTCTAGATAACACTAACATACATGCATATTGATGAAAGCATATTTTGGTTGTTGTTAACTTTAAAAAAAATTAATGTATTATCAAACATTTGAAAGAAAAGTTACATTGTAACACATAATTTTCATCTCCATTGGGTTAATAGCTTAAGATTTGTTTTTTAAGCTTGATTAGGCTGGTAGTGGTGATTGCATGCAGGGTGATTTTCAATCATAATATAGTTGCTGCCACCATATGGATTTTTTTTTCTCATGACTGTGTGACACGAAGTCTGCTTTGAAGTTTTGAAACTTTTTTTTTTCTTTTGAAAGTTGTGTGTATGTGTGTGTGTGTGTGTGTGTGTGTGTGTGAGAGAGAGAGTGAGTGAGTGAGTGTGTGTGTATATGTGTGTGTGTGTGTGTGTGAGTGTGTGGGCATACAGGGACGTATGTGTGTGAGAGAGAGAGAGAGAGAGAGAGAGAGAGAGAGAGAGAGAGAGAGAGAAATATTAGTAATGTCTAGTTGTTCTCATCATTATGTTATGCCAAAAAAGAGCTTGTGCTGTAGAAGACAAGAATGTTACATTGTGTTATGTATCATGTAGATGACAGAAGTTTCAGTTTGACATACATAGCCCAGCATTTCTTCTCAATATCTGCCAGTGTTTATGGATAGCACTGCATGGACTGTCATCAGCACACAGCTCCTCTATTTGTCATGGCATTCCCAGAGGAAAAACCAAGTCTCATCCGTTTCTGTAGAGAAGTACAGTCCCAGTCTCATTGTGTTGCTGTATTACTACCCTGTAGATTTTGACTTTCGGAAACCAGTGCTCCGGCGACCCAGTAGTGGAGTAGAGATTGAGTATCACCCGAGGCCAGGAGATGAGGAGGAGGGGGCAAGGGCAGGGAGGAGGGCTGTGGAGGGTGTCAGGACACGTAAGACTACAAAGGCTGCCGCTGCTCGAGAGCCGCCACGCACCAAGAGCGAACCTGGCCGAAGGCCCCGGCCTGAGAGGGCCAAGGAGGAAGTCAAACCCAAGGGTCCACAGGTGTGGAACTACAGCAACCAGAAGCACAAGAAGTCAGTGAAACAGTCAGAGCGAGACCCACATTTTGAACAGCGGAAGCGCGAACGTGAAGTAAGTGGTTTTGTTCTCTCTCTCTCTCTCTCTCTCTCTCTCTCTCTCTCTCTCTCTCTCTCTCTCTCTCTCTCTCTCTCTCTCTCTCTCTCTCTCTCTCCTCTCTCTCTCTCTCTCTCTCTCTCTCTCTCTCTCTCTCTCTCTCTCTCCTTTATTTATGCTGTTTGCTTGACTTCATCACTTAGTTTCTTAGTTGTGGGGCTCTGTGGCCAAGTGGTTAACGCGCTGGACCTACAGTCGCTTGCGGCCAGTGGGTACGGCGTTCGAAGTTGCGCGGTTCCCAGAGTTGCATCCTTGAGCAAGATGCTTAACTCGCATTGCTTCACCCCACCCAGGAGTAAAACCAGGTACCTGTGAGGGCAATGTTGGCAAAATGTAGTGCGATTAACCCTTGTATGCGGCCAAGCGCTAACATCGGGTTGGAATACTCCCCAGGGAGCAGAGTTGGTGCTGGTACCTGACTGTGTGCGTCTTAAATGTCTGTCACTATGTTTGTTGTGAGGTTGTGAGGTACCAGTGAGGATTGATCAAGATGCAAGTTGATGATCAGGGGTAAAGTGTTAAGCAGTTTGAGCACCGATCAATGGTGGAAAGTCACTATATAAAATCACACCTTTACCTTTACCTTCTTTTTTTTCTCCAGTAAATCAGTCAGAAGTGGTGAGAGCTTTTGTAATGGAACATACACAGGCAACTATTTATTGAACACAGGAACCAGGATAGCTGTGAGATGACATCTCAGGTGGAACGGAAGGGATCCATCCTAAAGCCTCCCACAGCTCTAGTTGCCTAACCTTTTCACTGACCATGTGCTTGAGAACCTGAGGATTTCGTGTACTGACCAGTTGATACTTCATTAGGTCAAGATCACTGTTGAATTTTTGAAACAATATAACTATAAGCAAACAGTATAAGCAAAATATTTAAAATGCTATGGATTTCAATTATGAAAAAATGATTTTGTATGTAATTGTTCATGTCACGCACACATGCACAAAGCCACACACACACAAAGGCACACACACACACACCACATGCATGCACACAAGCAAACACACACACACACATGCATGCATGTGCACGCACATGCACACACCACACACACACACACACACACACACACACACATACACACACACATACACACACACATACGCACACATACCACACACACATACACACACATACACACACATTGCACACTCACATACACTCACACACACACACACACACACACACACACTTACACACACACACACACAGATACCACACACACATACACACACACACACACACACACACACACACACATAACCACCCCCCCACCCACCCCCACCCACCCCTACACACACACTTACACACACACTTTCTCTCTGACTGGCATTTACTCACATGAGAATGATTGTTTCTCATGCTCTCATCAAGACTGTTAGACTGAAGAGACTCACCGAGGTAACTAACCAGTTTTAGAGAAACGTTTGCAGTTTGTTTCGTTTGTGTTAGCAGCGAGATAAATTATAACTCTTCTAGAATGTTGTATACTCTTGTTTTTAAGATGAAGTTATTACACAATGCTTTTAAGCTTTTTTCTTTCGTTCAAGTTTTAGTTTATTCAGCAAGCAAAATGAATTTTATTGCTTTATCTTATGATATCTCATTCCACCTTAGTTTGGGGGCGATGGAAAGGGGTGCTGGTCACTACCGCGACCGTCACTACCGCGTGTAACACTTCCGCGCGTAACACTACCGCGAGTATAACATTACCGCGAGTAACACTACTGCGCGTAACACAACCGCGTATGTAACACTAGCGCGTATGTAACACTAGCGCGTAACACTACCGCGCGTAACACTACCGCGATTACCACGTAGAGAGAGAGAACGCATGCAAACTTTCTTTTTGTGAGTTTGTGTTCTAATCTTGATTTGAAGCAACCCATTCAATATATAGTCTGAGTGTGTGTTCTAAACGCACGCAAACTTTCTTTTTGTGAGTTTGTGTTCTAATCTTGATTGGAAGCAACCCATTTTACATTTCAAACTTTGGCCATGGAGGTAATACAGTCTCGTTACTCCAATGACAAGATCCTCTACAACTGGTATATGTACCGTCGAGACCGTGTAAATAAAACAACGGTCAACTGGCGGTGCGTACAGGACAAATGTAAAGGGAGAATCAGCACTCCGCTTGACTACCGCAATGGTGCCATCCCCAATGTAAAGAATGACCACAACCACCCTGCCAACCCAGCGGACATCCAGAAGCAGAAAAGTGTTGCTGAGATGAAAGAAAGAGCCGCTGCTACAGATGCACCACCTCGAAAATTAATTGGAGAAATGATGGCTAATTTGACTGATGAGGCGCTCACCAATTTGCCAGAAAAATCAGCACTCAGGCGCACAATTCAGAGAAAACGGAAAAGAGATGATGCCTTTCCCCCTCTTCCCCTAAATTTGGATGACATCGAAATTCCGGAACAACTCAGAGAAGTTCTAGTTGGAGGCACTCAAGTCAGGTTTCTATTGCACGAAAAAAAAGTCGCGGCCCTGGTGGGTATCGAACTCAGTATTACACTCGCGCTAATGTTACACGCGGTCGTGTTACTCGCGATAGTCTTATACTCGCGATAGTGTTACACACGCTGAAGTATGACACACGGTTGTGACACACGCGGTAGTAGTAGACTCGCGATAGTGTTGCACGCGATAGTGTTGCACGCGATATTGTCACTCGCGATAGTGTCGCATAACCGATGGAAAGTGGATGGTTTGTTATTTTCTACTCATGGTGTCTACATAAATCATAAGGTGTTCATTAGAGTCACTGTATTTTTTCTTCTTTTTTATAAATTGTTTGAATTAGCCCTTTCCAGCTCTATTTGGGGGCTTTCTTTCCTTTTCCTTTCTTTATCTTTTTTCTTTTTTTGCTGTATTATTTACATAAATTTAGAAGTGCCAATTATGGCCATTTTGAAATAGCTGTTTTCAATGTTTTCAGTACTTTATATTTAGTTTTACCATATGGTATTTACATAAATTTTGCAGTGCATATTATGGCCATTTTGTTTGTGATCTTTTGGTGACTGATGTTGAAATTGATGTTTTAAACTTTTTGAGGACTTTGTTTATTTTTATTTGAACCTTATTATATTTACATAGATTTTGAAATGGTCATTATAGCCATTTCCATTTGCACTGTTGCATTCTGGGTCATCAGTAGAAACTGATATGTGACTCTCCATCGCTAAATGAGTCGGTTGCGCAGTCGAGTCATTTTGCGCAAACCGCCCACAAAGTAGGTGGGGGTTGTAGTGGTCGACTTCAAGATTTTGAGTTTTTTTGCTTCTCTAGTCCCTTCTTCATTGTATAAGTAAGTTTCGTGTTTGAAATCAACATGTAAGAGTATGCTTTATGATGTTTTTTGGGTGTGTTGGTAAATTATTTACAAGAAAACGCCCGCGAACCAATCGTTGGGGGAATACCCTAAGCTGCCAACCAAAGCCAAAAACCACTACTTCATCTCTGTGGCAAATTGCATGAGTCTAGAATAAGGGTTGCTAGGGAAAAAGGGGGAATAATGTTTGTAAACTTAAAACGCGTTTTTCTCAAAAAGCGTATTTTTAGGGTGTCGACCTTCAAAGTCATGTGAAATCGTGTAGGGTAGTCATATGTTCATGATTATTGCACCATTGAGAAGCTTGTTGTGTGCTCTTTTTGAAAACATACATATATGAACATGTTCAAAATGCAACGAGTGACTCATTTTGTGCTGGAGGGTCACATATGCTGTAGAAGAGTTCTAGAAGCTAACATCAATACGTTGGATAGTTTTGCAATGTTGATGATCTTGTTGAAGTGAAGTAGTGATGCTCTGTTTTTTGGTAACATTGTGATGATATATGTTGCAGATGCATTGTAATTATGTGTTGCAGGAGAGTTGTGGCTCATTATGTTGCAAGACATTCATAACAGACACACTTGTCAACACTGCATAGTGACATCTGTATGGCCAGAGAGAAGCAAAACTTGATTAGTATTTGTGTTGCAGGAGAGAAGCAACACTTTGATTGCTGTCTGTGTTGCAGGAGAGAAGCAACACTTTGATTGCTGTCTGTGTTGCAGGAGAGAAGCAACACTTTGATTGCTGTCTGTGTTGCAGGAGAGAAGCAACACTTTGACTGTTGTCTGTATTGCAGGAGAGTAGCAACACTTCAATTATTGTCTGTGTTGCAGGAGAGTAGCAACACTTCAATTATTGTCTGTATTGCAGGAGAGTAGCAACACTTTGATTGCTGTCTGTGTTGCAGGAGAGAAGCAACACTTTGACTGTTGTCTGTATTGCAGGAGAGAAGCAACACTTTGACTGTTGTCTGTATTGCAGGAGAGTAGCAACACTTCAATTATTGTCTGTGTTGCAGGAGAGAAGCAACACTTTGATTGCTGTCTGTGTTGCAGGAGAGAAGCAACACTTTGACTGTTGTCTGTATTGCAGGAGAGAAGCAACACTTTGATTGCTGTCTGTGTTGCAGGAGAGAAGCAACACTTTGATTGCTGTCTGTGTTGCAGGAGAGAAGCAACACTTTGATTGCTGTCTGTGTTGCAGGAGAGTAGCAACACTTTGACTGTTGTCTGTATTGCAGGAGAGTAGCAACACTTTGACTGTTGTCTGTGTTGCAGGAGAGAAGCAACACTTCAATTATTGTCTGTGTTGCAGGAGAGAAGCAACACTTTGATTGCTGTCTGTGTTGCAGGAGAGAAGCAACACTTTGATTGTTGTCTGTGTTGCAGGAGAGAAGCAACACTTTGACTGTTGTCTGTGTTGCAGGAGAGAAGCAACACTTTGATTGTTGTCTGTGTTGCAGGAGAGAAGCAACACTTTGATTGTTGTCTGTATTGCAGGAGAGAAGCAACACTTTGACTGTTGTCTGTGTTGCAGGAGAGAAGCAACACTTTGACTGCTGTCTGTGTTGCAGGAGAGAAGCAACACTTTGATTGTTGTCTGTGTTGCAGGAGAGTAGCAACACTTCAATTATTGTCTGTGTTGCAGGAGAGAAGCAACACTTTGATTGTTGTCTGTGTTGCAGGAGAGAAGCAACACTTTGATTGTTGTCTGTGTTGCAGGAGAGAAGGGCTCAAAGGGAGCAACAGCTGCTAGCTTTGGTGGAGGCCAACAAGCACACCATTCCAAGAGAAAAACATCAGGGCAGCCATGGTCACAGGTCTGTGTGTCTGCATGCAAGCTCAGCTTCTTTCTCTCTATTGCCCACTGGTCTTGCACTGCATTGTATCTTTCCCTAGTATTTCCTTTCCCTCCTCCTCTCCAGCCCCCACCCCACCCTGCCTCCCCATTGTACTTCTTTGCTTACTTATGCTACCCAACTTCATTCCCATTCCTGTTTTGTTTTCCCTGAACTTCTTCTCTCCCTCCCACCCTTTTGCATGGCTTGTTTTTGCTTGCCTTGCTCTCGCACCCCTCTCTTGCCTCCCCCCACTCCCACACATCCTGTCTTTCCTCCCCCCACTCCCACACATCCTGTCTTTCCTCCCCCCACTCCCACACATCCTGTCTTTCCTTCCCCCACTCCCACACATCCTGTCTTTCCTTCCCCCACTCCCACACATCCTGTCTTGCTTTTTGACTCACATGCGAAGCAAAAGTGAGTCTATGTACTCACCAGTTTCGTCCGTCTGGGCGTCTGGGCGTCCGTTTCAAACTTTAACGTTGGATTTTTCTCAGAGACTATTAAGTCTATCAACACCCAATTTGGCGTGATGGTGTATGATGACAAGGCCTCAAAAAACATACATAGTGACTTGACCTTGCTTCAAGGTCAAGGTCACAGGGGCCATAAATGTTGTCTAAAAAACAGCCATTTATCACATTTTCTCAATTTTCTCAGAAGTTTTTGAGATTGGATACCTCACCTATATATGGTATATAGGGCAAAGTAATCCCTATCTTTTGATACCAGTTTGGTTGACCTTGCTTTAAGGTCAAGGTCACAGGAGCTCTTCAAAGTTGGATTGTATAGATATTTTGAAGTGACCTTGACCCTGAACTATGGAAGATAACTGTTTCAAACTTAATAATTATGTGGGGCACATGTTATACTTTCATCGTGAGACACATTTGGTCACATATCATCAAGGTCAAGGTCACTTTGACCCTTATGAAATGTGACCAAAATGGGGTAGTGAACCACTAAAAGTGACCATATCTCATGGTAGAAAGTGCCAATAAGCACCATTGTGCTTCCTATGTCTTGAATTGACAGCTTTGTGTTGCATGACCTTGGATGACCTTGACCTTGGGTCAAGGCCACATGTATTTTGGTAGGAAAAAAGTGTAAAGCATTTCTTAGTGTATGATGTCATTGCTAGGGGTAGTTGTTTGGCCTTGACCTTGAGGGTCACCTGAAGGTCAAGGTCGTGTAAAAATCATGGTCAAGCATGTGAGTCGAATGGGCTTTGCCCTTCTTGTTCCACCTTGTGTTGCTCCAGTCTCCTTCATAGTTCTTCCCTTTTCAGCCACCCACCATCTGTCCACACCATCTGTGTTCCAACTCTCCTCCCTTGCTTCCTTATCTTATTCACTTGACTTCCTCCATCATTCTGAATACCTTGAGGGAGATACACATGACTCTCCAACTGCATGTTTACCTTAAACACGCGGTTAATAAAAACAGCCGTTTTTTTAATACAGTTGGTCCGGTCCGGATTTACCACTATATAACCTATGTAAAATTCTGCCGGTTATTAAATACAGGCGCCGTTTAATAAAAACACTTTCTGTTCTTTTTCTCGCTGTTCGGAGAGTCAGAGTCGATCTCTGGTTGTGAATTCTTGTCAGCAAACCGCTAGATGACAACTAAAGACGCTTCAGCGTTTGTGTGAACAGTGATTACACCCTTGTCAGCAAACTGTCAGATGTCAATTCAACACTGTCTAGTCTCGCTGGATAAGCAGTGAAACAAAAAATGGCTTTAACTTCAGCTCCAAAGAAAAGAAAAAGAACAGAAATGACACCCAAAGACAAAGTGGACTTGCTTGATCGCTACCGAGAGCTAAATTCTAAAAGTTTGAGAGAGGGTGCTGACATTTTGGGTGTGTTGGCATCATTTCTGTGCCAAACACTGAAAAAAGAAAATGAACTTAGGGCTGACATCGCAGAGGGCTCCAGTCAAGGCCAAAGGAAGGTTGGCGATAAAGAGATAAAGAGACAGAAGATGGCTTAAAGTGGTGGTTCGACTCTATCCAAGCACACAACACACCTGTAAACGGCCCAATCCTGTGTCAGAAGGCGGAACAGATTGCTTCGGTTAATAAAAACGCCGCTTATTAAAAACACTTTTGTTCGGTCCCAATGTGTTTTTAATAAGCGGCGACTACTGTACAAACATTATGATACATTCATCATTTCTGACCTCCTCTGCTTTGCTGGGGAAGGGGAGTCGACTTTATCCTTGCTTGTACTACTGCTTCAGGGCTGCAGATGGTCAGGCTGGTCCAGGGCCTCGGGCTGGGGGACACAGAGGGGATGGGGATGACCGGGAGAGTGCTGCAGGTGTCTCCAGAAGGACTTCCTACCATGACCATGTTCCCCACATCCTCCCCCCCGCCATTCGGGAGCTAAGTGAGCCAGAGCTGAACTTGCACCCCAACCAAGCCCGTTCCCCAGCCCCCCACCCCTCCCACCACCAACAGCAGGGGAGCTCCCTCCCAGTGCCTGCTGCCAGACACAGGGGGGAGAGTCACTTTGACGATGGGGACTCGCGTGCAAACACGCACCGCCCTGGCCCTCCCGTGTCCCGCACAGGGCGCTCCGGCCTGACCCACTACGATGACCTTGACCCTGTGTTAGCCCCAGATGGCACCTTTGTTCCCTTCATGCGCACGTCAGAGGTGCTGGACCCTGCACGAGCAGCAGAGCCCCTGCAGGTGTCCAGGGAGAACACCAGGGTGCTCAACGCCAGGAATGCATACCTGGGCAGCCGAAACCCAGGCAACTACGGTCAGACTCTGACCATGTACGATGATCCCCCCAGTCAGAACAGCAGATCCAAGGTGAGGAAAATGGACAGGTCAGAGGTTTCATGTCAATGAATGTGTGGTAGAAAGAAGACTCATTTGTTATGTGATGGCAATTGTTTTCTTACAGCTATGGCATTGTTCAGGTTCTGCTGCTGTATAATATCCACCTGACCAGATGTCATGATATCATCTCCCTGTTGTGCTTGTGACTGGCTTGCTTCATTGCCCACCTCCTCCATCATGTCCTGCTCCTCCTTTTCCTGTTGTTGTTCTCTTCCTTTTCCTGTTGTTCTCCTCCTCCTCCTCCTCCTCCTCCTCCTCCTCCTCCTCCTCCTCCTCCTTCCATCCTCCTCCTCCTCCTTCCATCCTCCTCCTCCTCGTCTTCGTCCTCCTCGTCTTCGTCCTCCTCGTCTTCGTCCTCCTCGTCTTCGTCCTCCTCGTCTTTGTCCTCCTCGTCTTCGTCCTCCTGGTCCTCCTCCTCCTCCTGGTCCTCCTCCTCCTGGTCCTCCTCCTCCTGGTCCTCCTCCTCCTGGTCCTCCTCCTGATCCTCCTCCTGATCCTCCTCCTCCTCGTCTTCCTCCTCTTCATCCTTGTTTTCCTCCTCCTCCTCCTCCTCGTCTTCCACCTTCTCCTCCTTGTCTTCCTCCTTCTCTATGTCCTCCTGGTCCTCCTCCTCCTTGTCCTCCTCCTCCGCCTCCTGGTCCGCCTCTTCCTGGTCCTCCTCCTCCTCCTCCTCCACCTCTTCCTCGTTACGTCATCTTCAGTCCTAGGCTGGACTGTTGCAGGATCCCATTTTGAACCCCGACCTGGTGAAGGGCCATCCTACTGCCAGGCAGGATGCAATCCTGGCACAGCTGTCCACACTCAAACAGGTGTGTTGTGTGAACTGATTATAGCTGTACTGCTGTCACACTGGGCTAGTGTGTGTGTGTGTGTGTGTGTGTGTGTGTGTGTGTGTGTGTGTGTGTGAGAGAGAGAGAGAGAGAGAGAGAGAGAGAGAGAGAATTGAATGCAGCGTCTATACGCTTTGACAGAGACACTTTATCTGTCAATACACATTCTTGAGATATAGGATGAGATGCTGCTTCATAAACAGTGGAGATGTATGAAATTATGTGTAGTTTGCTTTCTCCTTACATGTTGTCTTTAGTCATTATTTGGTTATAGAAAAATTGCTTCTGGCAATTATACGAGAAGTAGCTTATATTTTCATTAAAAATACATTCACCATCATTTCTTCCTTTTCATGGAATGTTACTTAAAAGAAATGTTTTTAAAAATGTTATCCCCTTGAAGTTTTAAAAAGTGAAGTTTTGCAAGTTCATTTTGTAGAAATGTAATGAAAGTCACAATTTTTGCTCTACAAGAGTAGTTACTATCGAAAAAAAAGGGAGAAATATATTACTTATCACCTTTTATTTTATATTATCTGATACATTTGACTTAGATCATTACCACCTAGGTTGTTTTTTTCTCCATGTAAGTGTCTTTGAGTCCCACAGTTCTCAAACAGCCAAAGATATATGAAGAGTTCACCCCTGAATTGATAGTTAAATTCCATTCCTATGAAATGTTCTTTCTTTGAGTCCCATAGTTCTCAAACAGCCAAAGAAAGATATATGAAGAGTTCACCCCTGAATTGATAGTTGAATTCCATTCCTATGAAATGTTCTCCTTTCTGATGTAAGTGTCTTTGAGTCCCACAGTTCTCAAACAGCCAAAGATATATGAAGAGTTCACCCCTGAATTGATAGTTGAATTCCATTCCTATGAAATGTTCTCCTTTCTGATGTAAGTGTCTTTGAGTCCCACAGTTCTCAAACAGCCAAAGATATATGAAGAGTTCACCCCTGAATTGATAGTTGAATTCCATTCCTATGAAATGTTCTCCTTCCTGATGTAAGTGTCTTTGAGTCCCACAGTTCTCAAACAGCCAAAGATATATGAAGAGTTCACCCCTGAATTGATAGTTGATTCCATTCCTATGAAGTGGTCTCCTTTCTGGTGTGAGAACGCCTGGGGCTCACTGCTTAGCATACCTAGGTGGCAGGTAATTTCTCGAGAACCAGCGGAGGCGAGGCGGGCCACCAGGCAGCAGCCAACCATCCATTGGCAAGGGGAAAGCCTGAGAGAACATGGCTGCATCCTGGTGCGAGAGTTGGTGAAGAAGTTGCCGATAAGTGAAGTTACTGATGATACAGACATCACAGCAATCCAAGTATATTTCAAATTACTCACATCCTGCACATAGGAGGTTGTTTGGTTTTTTGAATGGTCAGTGTTTTGCAAGGTGGCAGGTGATGGGATATCCATTTGTTCATCCTAATGTTTGCACAGGCTTCACAAAACTAATTCATGACACAGCATTTTGTCGAAACCATTTTGCTGAAGGATCTCAGAGCTTCCTGTTGGTATTACACTATGACCTTTTATTCCTGCACTGACTGTGGGTATTCTGTCTTGCAGAGTCTGATACAGAGGCAGAGAGAGATCGAGACCTACATGGATCCACCAGCATTGGAACCACAGTAGCCTGATGCAGGAGCTTCTGAGTTGCCATGACAACAACCAATTTCCACCGGCTCTTGTGTGTCCTCATGGCTACAACAAGTGAATGCCTTGCGATGCTGGAACCTGATTCGTCTCAGAGCTGCTGTGGCCAGAGCATCATCTCAATAGCTCTTTCCAGACAACAAATTTAATTAGCAAGTGACCACAGAGGCAGATGTCTACTCAAGCACAACAAACAGACTTTTCTGGCATAGATACATGTGTGACTCTGCTTGAGAAAACCAGTGTAGCGTTAAAAAGAAAGATCATGAGGGGTTTTTAACCACTGTAAAATAACCTGTAATTTCAATGACAACATTTTACATCTACTATGTGCAGTGACTTTATGCTGTTAATGATGAGCAAGGTCAAATAAATCATTTTGTTAAAAGTTTAAAAGTTTTTTTAACTTTGAAAATGCATAAATGCCTCTTATTGACATTGTACATTTCATTTGCTTTTAGATGACATTAAGCATTTTTTATGTGTCTCACTGATGGTTCAGTAAGTGATATTGATATAACATCATCAAATCTATACCATCACTATGTTGACGTATCTGAGTTATTACTAAACATTTTGCCCAGTTACTGTAACCTTAGTCTCTAATGCACAGTTATGAAAAGGTACTGTGTAATAAACGACCTATCCTCAGTTTCTAATGCACAGTTATGTACAGGTACTGTGTAATAAACGAACCTATCCTCAGTTTCTAATGCAGTCACATACAGGCACCATTCAATAAACATACACTTGTTGATCTACAAAATACATGTTCTCACTAGAGCAGACATAAAGACAAAGATACACATACATTCATCCACTCTTCATAATCTTTTGAACATGCACATGCTGAACATGCATGTGCATACACATGCAGACAGGCATGCATGTGCATACACATGCAGACAGGCATGCATGTGCATAGAGAGGCCAGGAGTGCCTCACATTCATGTATGTGTGGGATGAATGTCTTTGACTCATGTTTGGAAATTTGAATATTGATATGATCTTCTCTGGAGATTTACTTGTTCTTGCTACCAACACACACGCACACAAAGACACACACACAGACACACACCACACACACACACAGACACACACACGCACACACACACATACATACATGAAACATGCACAGTTGTGGCCAGGATACTATGGCTATTCAACCTATTCTTGCTAACCACATCTGGAGACTGTCGTGTAGGGTGGTTTATTTGAAGGTAGAGCGGGTTTGAGAAAAGACAGTCAGACTAAACTGATTGTGTGATGGTGCTGGACAGAAACGACAGTGGAATTCACTCCACTAACTCCATAGAGAGGCAGCTTTTTCTCTTGCTGAACTGAGAATGAAGGAGTTTTACCATTCCACCTTTTGTTAGAACAGAAACTGAGGCCAGCCTCACCAGCAATGGTGCAGATACCGAGAGCAGTTTCCATAGCAACAGAGAGTGCAAAGCACTTTGCCTTACTACTGTGCAGCAGAGAGTGCAAAGCACTTTGCCTTACTACTGTGCAGCAGAGAGTGCAAAGCACTTTGCCTTACTACTGTGCAGCAGAGAGTGCAAAGCACTTTGCCTTACTACTGTGCAGCAGAGAGTGCAAAGCACTTTGCCTTACTACTGTGCAGCTGAGAAGACACCTCTTTTGCTCTGTAGACAGCTGGGAAGTTGTGTTTAATACTGTTGGAGAGAGGAAAGCGAGTTGTCTCATTAACCTGATAAGAGGAGAGAAAGTGAAGGGATGTTTCTTTATAAACTCTCTTGAAGTTTTTTATGGACTACATAGCCATAGAAGAGAGGGGAAGAATTTATGACTGATTCTGTGTGTTGACTTGATATTAACATGATGTAAGATTTCAGCTTGATCTAGGTCAAATTGTATTGGATATCAAATCTACCTGCAGTTTTGAAGGAGTGTAGTTTTTTCTTACTCAGAAGCAACACCTATATGTTCTTCTCTTATTTATTACCATTTACAGCATTTATTTTGGTGTAGAGATTCCGTCCCAACATGAGGAGTTTGATCTCCAAATAAATGTGTAATGTGTTGTCCACCTTTACTTGTAGTGCACTTTTAGCATTTTTTGGTGACCTGTAAATTTCTTGAACACCTATAGCAGAGAAAATGCAAAAAGGGAAAGAATGACTGTGATGTTGGAGGATTCTATTGAGAGTGATGGTTGTGATATAGAAGTATCATTAGCCGTTACAGAAGGATATGTAGGATACTTCTTCCATCTTTGTATGTTGTATATAGAGTATTCTTTGTTGTATGTGGGTCTCCACTGCACAGGACATTGTCTACCATAGGGTGGTTGTGTTATGCACCTTGTCACCAGCAACACATATACTGTATCATGTACCAACTAGAGTTCATGAGAAAACCCTTCATCTGCATGATTGCAATCCCACTGAGAAATATTCTCAGTGTGACTTGTTCATATATCTCTATAATTTTTGTGAAAGACCTTGTTTTGAAAATGTGATATACACTTAAATGATTTCAGCCAATCAGATAACACTGAATTCTTATAAATGATGCCAAATATTCCAGATGCACTGTGGAACCAGTATCTGTACATGTATATTGTAAGAAACTGACATACAGGTTTCACTT
This sequence comes from Theodoxus fluviatilis, assembly GCA_034096865.1. Lineage (NCBI taxonomy): Eukaryota > Metazoa > Mollusca > Gastropoda > Cycloneritida > Neritidae > Theodoxus > Theodoxus fluviatilis. The sequence continues at coordinate 172,047 of JAWQFJ010033604.1, forward strand.
TCCTTTTCAGTTTTGATCACACTTTCGAATTTTTTGGGAAAAGGAATGATACTACTGTATGTCATTTTTATTCAACATCATGGATTATTGTCCTTGAGTGGTTATCTATTATGGTATTGATGGTGTTATGTCACAAATATGATTTGACTTTGATTTTATGACAACCTTCTTGCAGCTTTGTTGTAATGGAATGCAAATATGTTGTGATTTTCTTTCTTGTCCCTCTCGAACTCGGCATTTTAATAGGACTGGATAGGTGTGACAAGACAAGCCCTCCTGACATTATTGCATTATGTGACCACTATATTTTTACAACAGACTGCTGTGCTGAAAAAACAAAGAAAATGTGCCACCTCTTGTTATTAGGATATATCATTCCAAAGTTTTTGTATTTTTAATATGAGCACAATGATTTGGATACTGTATACAAAGAACTGAGCTGGTATCTCAAAGCCTTCAGGTGTGTCTTGGAGTAATGTATAGTCATGATAAATTATCTAGTCTCGTTTGATGCATTCCACTGTTGATGAGACCAGGATGTATTGCATTACACTGCACACTGCATACACTTATTGATGATTTCTTTCCTGTGATAGCAGTGTTTGTGCAGCATGACATGCTTTCACTTGATTGGAACGGTGATTACTCCCAGGCAGTTTTATCTTCAGGTCCCCAGGCTCCCGCAGTGGTGTGTGTCTTTTTGAAAGTATGAAGAGATGGATCAAGGCTGACATGCTCTCTCCCATATACATCTGACATCATGTCGTGTGTTTGTTAAGGTAATAACTCAGTCCTGAACCAAAATAAAATGTTATTTATTTGTAAGTGTGGATTTATTTCTGACCTGCAAGGCAGGGAGAGCAGGGAAGCGTTCACATGCCACAGTTGATGACCAGGTGAAAAGGTTGCATGCATGTTGATGACCAGGTGAAAAGGTTGCATGCATGTTGATTATCAGGTGAAAAGGCTGCATGCATGTTGATGACCAGGTGAAAAGGCTGCATGCATGATGATGACCAGGTGAAAAAGTTGCATGCATGTTGATGACCAGGTGAAAAGGCTGCATGCATGTTGATGACCAGGTGAAAAGGTTGCATGCATGTTGATGACCAGGTGAAAAGGTTGCATGCATGTTGATGACCAGGTGAAAAGGTTGCATGCATGTTGATGTCCAGGTGAAAATTTTGCATGCATGATAATGACCAGGTGAAAAGGTTGCATGCATGTTGATGATCAGGTGAAAAGGTCGCATGCATGTTGATGATCAGGTGAAAAGGTTGCATGCATGTTGATGACCAGGTGAAAAGGTTGCATGCATGTTGATGATCAGGTGAAAAGGTTGCATGCATGTTGATGACCAGGTGAAAAGGTTGCATGCATGTTGATGATCAGGTGAAAAGGCTGCATGCATGTTGATGACCAGGTGAAAAGGTTGCATGCATGTTGATGACCAAGTGAAAAGGTTGCATTCATGTTGATGACCAGGTGAAAAGGCTGCATGCATGTTGATGATACAAGTGGCTCTGAAAGAAATATGCAGTTGTATTGTTTGTGGAGAACTAGTTAAAGAACAGTATTTGTTCATTTCAGACAGAAAAGATCATTAGTTTCTCTCTGCTTCTCTCTCTCTCTCTCTCTCTCTCTCTCTCTCTCTCTCTCTCTCTCTCTCTCTTTCTCTTACACATGCACGCACGCACAAGCGCAGTTGCCAGTGCAATAAGATCTGGTGTCTGTGCTGTAACGACTCGGGACTGCCCTGATTTCCAGATTTTCGTTCATTGAACCAGGAGAATAAGACCTCACTACGTGTCAGAATTCAGTCGGGCAGTCGTCACTACACCAGTAGCATAGAAACGACCTTTGCCTTTCATTCTAAAAATGTGAGCGTAAAGATGACGCAAACAAGTCCGGGTCAACATATAATGCTTTATTCAATATGACAACACAATACGTAAAACCACAGCAATACTGAAGCAACAAAGCGTGTTCAAGTCGGAACCGGTGTACCTGTTTAAACGCGCGAAAGGAACTCGAAGACAGCTGCTTTTCATCACACTTGCGGGCATCGTGGAAGAGAGGTAGGAAGTGAGCGGGATACTTTTCGAGAGAAAGCCAATTTTAAGCATGATTCTTCTCGCCATCAAAGCGTTGATGCTTTTTGGAGGGGTGAGATTCCATCGCAAGTCCTCTCCCATATTAGAGCGAGGTGAGTGGCCGAGTGGTTAGCGCGCTGGACCTACAGTCGCTTGCGGCCAGTGGGTGCGGCGTTCGAAGCTGCGCGGTCCCCATAGTTGCATCCTTGAGCAAGATGCTTAACTCGCATTGCTTCTCCCCACCCAGGAGTGAAACCGGGTACCAAACGGCCCTCTTCAGGGCTACCAAACGGCCCTCCTCAGGGCTTTACAGGTCTTTCGGATGGGACCTTCATAAACCGAGGTCTAGTGTGTGATACGCATGCACAACATCAATCGCGCACTATAAAGATCCTGACGCTCATGTCCTTGACGGGTGAGTGCCGGCCACAGAAAAAATATACCCAGCACGCACAACTCCCCACCCAGGAGTAAAAACCGGGTGTCTGCAGAATCTTCACATTGTTGAAGGTGGCAGACTGAAGAAAGAAGAAGAAGAAGATATTAGCCTGGCTGTAACTGGTAGATGAAATCAGTATGATGTTATATTTCTTTAGCATTAATCTGAACGGTTCAGTATGGGGGAAAAGACTTGAATGAATGTAGACTGATACTGTTTTTAATTGAACTTCAACCTGGAAAGGGAGTCGAAACAAGATAGTGTAGTACTGGACTTTTAAGCCTCTGCTGGCTGCACAATCCTATTTGCAGGCACTTGTTCGTGAATAACTCAAGTTAGATCGCATGCAACAGTCAGAGCTTATAAACATTTTGGGTAGGGATAAAAGGCAAAGTCTGCAGAGTTGAGAGGTTGAGTCTTCATGAATAGAAAGGAAGACAGGACGGTTAAATTGTTTCCAGTGAGGATCTTCTCTAGCCACGATGCCACTTGCACCTTTATCCCTAATTACTAGGCTATCACAATACAAAGAACGGATACGTGTTTACCAAGTAAATTAATACTGATAGGACGGCAGTAAGGTCATACTGTGTGCTCACTCTCAGACGATTCACAAAAAGTAGATATGGCTAAATGACACATAGGCATACTCGTGGCGGAACTTACAGATATGCAGCGCAACACCACGTAACACACACACACACACACACATGTATCACTGTTGCATAACAGTGCACCCTAATATCACCATGCCATACAGACAAGTAGGTCTATGTCTCTATCATCAAGGGCCTGACGACATTTACATTCCTTATATTTCTCATGTAGGCTATAATGAGGCTGTTCCCCAAAACAGGAAATGGAATGTGTCATCATCATTACTCCTATGATAAGATACAAAGATAAACATAATCATGGTCGTCACGGTGTAGCCATCATACTTATATAACCTAAACAAGTTGTCAGTGATTATTCCCACGGTAAAACTTTCGATTTAATCATGTCAATAGGTCCGTCTTGTCGGCATGACATACATACATTTCATTTACACAATATATTTTCAGATTTCTACCATCATCGCCAGTGTTACCGCTAATAAATAGTTTTATAGCTTGCCCCGACTACATTCACGTCCAGCAAGTTACATGTAAACCCTTTTGCAGGTTTGTTGTTCGAGAGTTCACTCGCACAGCAAGGGACTTCTTAGTTAAATCTAACAGTTTCAAGGCGTCGTGGCGAAATTAAGTTGAGTGCAGTAGCGCACAGCAAATATACCTTGCACGCGACATATCAGTAGGCCTACTGTGCTCATTTAAACAGTGCCCACATTTCCGACAGGGAAATCGCACCAGGACTGCACATCTTCCGTGTTTCATTATCTCCAGCTTTCCATTCCGGCTTGCGATCAAGTAACACATAAACTAGAATAAAATGACGCATTTTCGGATAAACAGTAGTGCAAAATCTTGTATGGCATGAAAACACCACGATACGACTATATCTTTTCTGTCGTGTTGACCACGAAGGGTCGGTGTTGAGCAAGCAAGTGTCAAGGCTTGCCGAGCCGAAGTCCTCTAAAACAACAATTTATTTGCATACATTTTTGCAGAAAATTGTGTACGATGTGCAACAACCAGCACATAACCATTGTTGACATTTAGCAACGAAAGAATTTACTTCGTAATGTAATCAGTATCATTTACTGGGATCTCACTGTATGTATGTGGCATTGAAATGTTACAGTCGCAAGACGTGGGATAGAAAGCACTCGAGGAGTTTCCAATACAACTTGTTTGGACACCACGTTTTGTTTCTATGTAATATTAACATTCAATTCAGTTGCTTGCCCCTTTCCCACGCAAATAACAGCATCAAGCTACTCGATAGTTCCGATGAAGATTTGTAATACAGATGCTCTTACATTATATCTTAAAATATAGGGTGTTCTTGAAGATTAACGTATTCTGCAGCACCCTAGATATACAACAATATAATGTGGGGCAATGAACATAACAATGTGTATTTCTTTTACGCTCACGGTAGTACGCAACTTCCAGAGACATTAAAATAGCATGCAAACATCGACCACTTCCCAAAGTGCGCCATTAATGGAGCAACAAAACTTATACATCAACACAAACATCAACGCTAATTAATAAATAATATTAAACGTTAAAAAAGGTCTCATGAGGAACAACCCTCAGCCGCATAATACTGAATTTGATACCCAAGGACGGTGAACCAAACTGTCACATATCTAATGGTCAATGTACATGTAGGTGTGAACATCCTTTTTACCATGTTAGCAAACGATCACAGCTTCCGTCCCACAGGGACAAGTATCTTGGTACGGGGTCAATCAAACCTGGTGTGGCTGACTGACCATGGCACCCTTGGCCCAGCAGAAACGCCACTGAGTGGACATGACATCTTACAAAGTGGACATGACATCTTACAGAGTGGACACGACATCTTACAGAGTGGACATGACATCTTACAGAGTGGACATGACATCTTACAGAGTGGACATGACATCTTACAGAGTGGACATGACATCTTACAGAGTGGACATGACATTTTACAGAGTGGACAAGACATCTTACAGAGTGGACATGACATTTTACAGAGTGGACATGACATCTTACAGAGTGGACATGACATCTTACAGAGTGGGCATGACATCTTACAGAGTGGACATGACATCTTACAGAGTGGACATGACATCTTACAGAGTGGACATGACATCTTACAGAGTGGACATGACATCTTACAGAGTGGACATGACATCTTACAGAGTGGACATGCCATCTTACAGAGTGGACAAGACTTGTTACAGAGTGGACATGACATCTTACAGAGTGGACATGACATCTTACAGAGTGGACAAGGCATCTTACAGAGTGGACATGGCATCTTACAGAGTGGACAAGACTTGTTACAGAGTGGACATGACATCTTACAAAGTGGACATGATATCTTACAGAGTGGACATGACATCTTACATAGTGGACATGACATGTTACAGTGGACATGACATCTTACAGAGTGGACATGACATCTTACAAAGTGGACATGACATCTTACAGAGGACATGACATCTTACAGAGTGGACATGACATCTTACAGAGTGGACATGACATCTTACAGAGTGGACATGACATCTTACAGAGTGGACATGACATCTTACAGAGTGGACATGACAACTTACAGAGTGGACATGGCATCTTACAGTGGACATGACATCTTACAGAGTGGACATGACATCTTACAGAGTGGACATGACATCTTACAGAGTGGACACGACATCTTACAGAGTGGACATGACAACGTACAGAGTGGACATGACATCTTACAGAGTGGACAAGACATGTTACAGAGTGGACGTGACATCTTACAGAGTGGACATGACATCTTACAGAGTGGACATGACATCTTACAGAGTGGACATGACATCTTACAGAGTGGACAAGGCATCTTACAGAGTGGACATGACATCTTACAGAGTGGACATGACATCTTACAGAGTGGACATGACATCTTACAGAGTGGACATGACATCTTACAGAGTGGACAAGACATCTTACAGAGTGGACAAGACATCTTACAGATTAGACATGACATCTTACAGAGTGGACATGACATCTTACAGAGTGGACATGACATCTTACAGAGTGGACATGACATCTTATAGAGTGGACATGACATCTTACACAGAGGACATGACATCTTACAGAGTGGACATGGCATCTTACACAGTGGACAAGGCATCTTACAGAGTGGACATGACATCTTACAGAGTGGACAAGACTTGTTACAGAGTGGACATGACATCTTACAAAGTGGACATGATATCTTACAGAGTGGACATGACATCTTACATAGTGGACATGACATGTTACAGTGGACATGACATCTTACAGAGTGGACATGACATCTTACAAGTGGACATGACATCTTACAGAGTGGACATGACATCTTACAGAGTGGACATGACATCTTACAGAGTGGACATGACATCTTACAGAGTGGACATGACATCTTACAGAGTGGACATGACATCTTACAGAGTGGATATGACAACTTACAGAGTGGACATGACATCTTACAGAGTGGACATGACATCTTACAGAGTGGACATGACATCTTACAGAGTGGACATGACATCTTACAGAGTGGACACGACATCTTACAGAGTGGACATGACAACGTACAGAGTGGACATGACATCTTACAGAGTGGACAAGACATGTTACAGAGTGGACATGACATCTTACAGAGTGGACATGACATCTTACAGAGTGGACATGACATCTTACAGAGTGGACATGACATCTTACAGAGTGGACAAGGCATCTTACAGAGTGGACATGACATCTTACAGAGTGGACATGACATCTTACAGAGTGGACATGACATCTTACAGAGTGGACATGACATCTTATAGAGTGGACATGACATCTTACAGAGTGGACATGACATCTTACAGATTGGACATGACATCTTACACAGTGGACATGACATCTTACACAGTGGACATGACATCTTACAGAGTGGACATGACATCTTACATAGTGGACATGACATCTTATAGAGTGGACATGACATCTTACAGAGGACATGACATCTTACAGAGTGGACATGGCATCTTACACAGTGGACATGACATCTTACAGAGTGGACATGACATCTTACAGAGTGGACATGACATCTTACAGAGTGGACATGACATCTTACAGAGTGGACATGACATCTTACAGAGTGGACATGACATCTTACAGAGTGGACATAGCATCTTACAGAGTGGAAGAAACCCAAGCGTGGCCAACCCTTAGTATAAGGTCATGCAATGGTAGAGTGCATAGGCTCAGTCAATCCACTAAACAGTCAGTTAGGAAAGCTGACGTGTTTGGTCAAAGATGATCAAGATGTTATTTAAAAAAAGAATATTCCCACCAGGCCACGGCGACATGACGAACTAGCATCAGTTACACACATATCACAACTTTCCTTGAACAAGATCACAATAATTAATCCCATTAATGACGTTGCTTAAATGTTCCTTTGGAATAACTATAGGCCTACACAAGCATATCCCGACAATTATTATAGCATCCTTGCAAATCACTGGGTATGTTCTAAACATGCGATAATTAGCATTATATAAAGTAGGTTTGCAAACTACATTGTAACCAATGCACACTCAGACGGGAATTGAATACAATGTTGTTACTAGTGATTAAATGGGCACTGACAGTTTCCCACGACTTCCCCTTTGCTTGCAGTAAGTGTCAGTGGAGAGTGCTGTCACTACCGCCAATCAGTCACTACAGAGCCAGACAAAGCATAACGCAATTGTATACGGAAAACAAAGAGAAAGCAGGCTACATAAATGCATAGACTCGCTTCAGTTGACGGACTTGCAGCTGAAGTAGGTTCCAGCAGCCGGTGAACTACGCTGCTCACCGAGTTTCGTGGCATCTCGTGTGACAAGTCTCGGCAGTCTCGTACGACTGACCCTGGTACACAGGAGCAGCACTTCGAATGGCTTTTCAGCTCAACTCTTCCTAAGAGTATTCAGAAATATCAGCGTTGTGTGTATACACACATTTTCCAAAATTCTCACAACTGCCAACCAGCTCTTAACTGCGGGCTGTATACGCTACTCGACACCCACCGGTAGTGCTTGTTTTTTTCTTTTTCTCTTTTTCAAATGATGAGGCACTATTGGTAAGTTTAAACTTTCCAAGGAAACATCGCACTTGCAATAAATATTCGAACACCACTTGATTCGTGATTTCAATGCATGATCTTTAAGTCTGGCCTATGTCACCAGGAAAACATATTCTCATTTCCCGCAAAATAGTGCTTCTTCAGTTCCTGCCTTATAATATTGAAAATTGATTTCGTTTGTGTTTGTGCTTTTGACCATTGAATGTGTGAATAGTGTCGACTATTGTTCATTTTCCATCTTTGAGATCAGAATGCCTCGTTTCTTCCACGGCAATAAATTTGGGGTTGCAGGAAAATAGAGGTAGATGTAGGTAACAAAGTAGACGAAATTATATGTAAAAATTTGGTAGAACACGATAGAATCGCAGTTAAATTACGTAGAAACATGAGAGTAATAGCAGTTTTTCATTTAATTATCAACACCATCTACACTGTTGCGGTTTCATTGCGGCAACCTATAGCAGCACAATCAACGTGCCCATCCTGCACAGCATCTCAACGCTAAATAAGTATGCCACTCCGTCCAGTGATGATCGACGTCCAGACTAGAGTCAGTATATCCTCGTCTAACCCGAAAATATCGTCGTTCTCTTATCAGCCACTTTTGTTATATGACATGTCGACAATGATTCCGCCTACGCCCGAAAAAGCCATGGCTACTCATACAAATAAACTCTGCCCCTCATCTTTCCCCTTCCCAAGGTTCACATTCCACAGAAGAAGGGTTCTATGAAGTTTGAATGGAAAGTTTTAGCCCGTAGTCCCTACTCAATAACTGCAATGCCGACCGATGCTTCTTCTCATGTGTCCCAAAGGCGATTTTTGTCAGCCCGACCTTACATCGCCTCACACACTTTTACCTACAATGTGCACATCAGGGAAGTGTGCCAAGTTTTTCACGGTAGGATTCAACTCCTTGTTGAACATCAAGCAGCGGAGCGTCGTAGCTACCGTAACAAAACTGAAGATAACTTATTCATCCAAACAAAAACAAAAAATCCAGTGTATCACGACTGCGAATTTCAGTGATATTAAAAAAATCCAAATAATCCCGGTCAAAACAACTGAATTCAAGGATAAAATTCACCATTCACTAAACAAGATATAGAACACTATTGTACTCGCGGAGAACGTGAATAATTTGTGATTTGTGTGGTTCTCATTGCCCAAAGCACAATATATCTCACAAGGACCTTGGGATGGAAGTTCAGCGTTACAGTTCCCGCTCCACTCCCCTTCTGCCGTCCAGGGAAACCGGGGTGGCATTGTGTGGTGCACACGGCTTGCAGATGTGCGTAAGTTCCTATGAGGTATACTGCATCCACGAAGACGATTGTCGACACAGCTTATGGCGCACGCTTTTCTTCTTGAGTCCAATCAACAGGCAACTTCACATGGCAAATAGTGTGTATCCAAGTAGCAAGGAACAAAGTGATGAAACTGTAACACTGAATTAAACTCAAAGTACTACGTCAGTCATCACTACACATCCGATGCGTTCACTCATGTAGATGCCTCTCAGTTGTAACTGATCAGCTGCTTCTGAAGATAAAGCAACTGAAATCAAGAATGGCGGGTGTTTTGTGGGCTTCAGTATGTTTGACAGTTATGTGCCGATATATCTTTGTAAACAAAAGCCGATCAGCCAGGCCTTTCACATGCAGGAGAGTGACGTGGTCAGATCTTAATGTTCAGGAAACTCCTCAATGTCACACCATTACATACTCGTAGAAGATTCGGCCAATCCACGTCAGGCGTGTTTCGTGCACGTCTAGAAATCGTCTGATCGAGAACAACGTACGACCGAAGCCGCTCGATGGCTTCCCTGTCACCTGGATCTCTGGTTGCTGGTTTTCACAAACCAGTGCCAACAAATTGCCCTTGTTTGAACTCAAACCATTACTCTTACTTCTTTTAAGAGAACCTGCAACCAACAGTTTGGTGCTGGAATTCCCCACAGGCAAGATCTGCTTGTCCTTGTTTAGGATCCTCAACTCGAATCTTGATAGACTCGTGCTGCACATGCTCGCAAAAGTTCATCTATCGGGGCAGAACTCCTAGAAATAACCTTGATGATGGATCTAACAATAGTCCACCGTGGCTGGTGCAGCTCAGTCGTTGTTCAGGTCACTACACTGCAGTTCTCCTGTCTGTTTCGAGGGATACTCAGCAGGAAGAAGCCAGGTCTAGAGTGTTCAGTTCTGTCGAACTAGTCCGTGCTGCAGTCTGCCAACGCTGTGGTAACTACCGTCCACAAACGAGCTATGACTCCTCAAAACTAGAACTGTTGTCTCTGCAAGGTTTCACATGCGGAGGTCTTCCAAGCGTAGATAGCATGGCTTTGAAACTTTTATGCTACAGTTTCCCTGAACAAGAGCACTCTATCACGTACAAGATTCTGTACTGGAATCTGGCAAAGCAGTCTGAAAGACCGGTGCTCGAGTCGACTGAGGTTAAGCGACTTCGTCCTTGTGAAGGACTCTCAAGGCTAGAACGGGCCTGTTCAAATGATTTCGTACTGGAGACGCCCACGGTTCTAGAGGAGTTCGTCCTTGTACAAGATCCTGTGCTGGAAGACCGGAATGTCTTCGTCCTCTTCCAGGTCGTGCACGAGGAGCGTGAAGTAGTAGGTTCCTTCCTGGGGTAGGGTCACGTGGAAGGCCTCGGCGTTCTCGGCAGCGCGGATCTCCTGGTCAACAGTGTCCACTAGGGTGTCAGGATCCAAAGAGGGTCCAGGGCCTGCATACTCCAGCTGGGGGGTCACGGCCACCCCATGCAGCAGCACCGTCACACTCAGCCGTCCGTCGTATGTACGCACGTCTGTAGCCATCGTCAGTGGACGTATGTTGAAGGCGAACATGGCTGGCCACGTCTTCAGTGTGCCCTGCAGGATGAAAAGAAAAGGTCAAGTGAGGTATTTGGAGACTACACCGTAATGAGAATGACACGAATGCAGAATCGCCGTGGAAATTTTTTTTTTTACAATACTAAATCCTCTGTGGTCCAACGCATTTCACGCTTTTTACCGTTTCTTGTTTTGGCTCAAGTCTAGTTACTGAAGCTCTCACTTTTCCGTCTCTTTGCCGCTAAAAAAGGTAGTCATAATGCTGCATTGATTTTGAGTTGCATTTGGGGGAAAGGTGCATAACTCTCACTGCCTCTCAGCACTCATCAATGAAACTGGGTTTAATATGCTGGGCAATGCATTCTGGCCAGTAGGTGAGGGGACCAATGTAAATTTGCTTTCGTCAGCGTCGTCGTCGTTGTCGCCGCCGCCGTCGTCATCATGACGAAGTCTCACCTGAAACTCGTCGATGGAAAGGGGCGGGGAGACAAGCTGCCAGCGAGACTCTCGGGGGAAGTGAGACAGGCGGAACTCGTCAGGTGTCGTCATGAAGAAGTGTTCCACGAAGTATTTGAGCGGCGTGGCTCCCATGGCAACGTCCAGGAGGCGCCACTGGTCCTCCACCATGACGGCGTTCCAGGCGTGACGACAGGCGGCGCTCCTGACGCTGCCCCCAGCTCTGTATTCCCTCCCCTTGACGAAGCCCTCCACCGTCTCGCACTTCAGCCCTGCTGCCCTGCAATGGCAGAAGCAGTGTGTTGTGAAGGGGATGGAGGCAGAGAAGGAGAGGTGAGAGAAATCCAACTACATCGTATCTAGAACTACTCAGATAGGAACAGAGGTCGACATCAAGGGGCCAGATGCGAGTAAAAAGAATAATAGGGTTAGCAAAGGTGAGACACGTTGACCAATACATTTTCATGAATAGACATGTTATGCAACGTTTTCCGTACTTTAGGCCTATATAAGAAACTAACGACTGTTTTACTCGTAATGTCTTCAAGAAATAATGAGTAAGAACGCTCTTGTGATTGCGTAATCTCTTTGCGACTATCCATTATAATGTGGATACGATATTATGATACAATTCACTGTATAGTATGTGACGCCTCATGTGTCCCATATCTTGAACACTACAGGATATGACGTGTAAGATAACGCTTTGATGTGATGCCGTCCAAAATCATACAGCGAAACGGGACACCACTTGTCATGACATTTCCTACGACAGTGCACAAAGATGTAAGATCACGACATCTCTCTCACTTGGCCATGTCTCTGTAGACGTTGGCATAGGAGGTCTTGCCGTCAGCGAGCTGCTTCAGGCGGGCGGCAGGCGAGGAGGACCGTGCCGACATCATGGCGGCGAAGTAGGGCAGAGACTGGCAGGCCAGCCATCGGTACAGCGCATGCGCCTTAAGCTTCGCGGTTCCGCAACCACGAGTCAAGGCTCCGACCAGGCTCTTCATGCTGTCGTGATCCCCCGCCCGGACCTTCAAGAGAAGAGAGGGAGGGCCCATATATCAGTCTTTTAAGTTACTTGATAAGTCCATGGCACCCTCGAGTAGGCTACACATGTCGTCAATGACACCGCTGCAGACTGTGTGGCTGCTAGCCGTCATTTCTATAGCCTTCCAGCTGGTCTCCTGTCGACTCAGTTCTGCCTCACCATCTCACCTGCACCCATTCCTTTTCCATCCGTTTTAACAGGTCCACATTCAAAAATGGTGAAAATGTGATTGTTGTTGTCATCCAAAACTCAGCTATCACAGGCACGGAAGAAATCCTGGTGTGGATATATAATGTACTAGTCATTATGGTTCCGACCTGAAACAGTTTTTTGCTCCATGTGACCAAACCTGAGAGATTTTATAATGGAGATTAGGAATTTTGAGTTTTGTGCATATGCATGTATAAATGATGCAACATGTGGGAAGCAGAATTTTCAAACAAGAAAAATAATTCCAAAAGGCAGAACAAAAGGAATAATATTAAATATCAAATACTACGTGGAAGGAGAGATTAATATGAAAAAGCATTACAGATATTGAGGACGACGAGTTCAGTGTAGAAAATATTCGCCTGCGCTATTGAGCATTTTCAGTTCGTGCAATCTTACAAGTCGCTAAGAGCAATAAATTGTTAATGAAAGCAATCTGGAGCAGTAGTAGTATGTTCACTTGTAACAGCTACGCTCAATATCGATGGCAACTGTGAACTCGGTCTTCTGTATAACTGGTTACGTGATTGCTCCTGCGTAAAATTGGCGATCAAGGATATTACTATTGTCTACTAAACTCGGTGTGAAAATAATTACAAAATACTTAGCAGTGACATGAAAACGGTGCAAACAACATCAACATTGTTTTCGACCTTAATTCGGGTTCTCTGAAGTCATTATTGGCATTAATTGGGGTATTAGTAGCAAGCCCCCCTGCCGTCCTTAGGTTTTCTCGCTTGGTGTGCACAAAGTGAATGTCTACGCAGAACGATTTTACATGGTTTGTAAACTGGACGGCTCCTCTATTCCTTTCTGAAAGTAGTCCTCAGAAGGTGTGTTGTATGTGTTAAACAACCCTTTGGATAAGACGTCTTTCGAGAGTGACAAATCACATTATCTCTCGGTCCCTTCCTTTTGAGAAGTGACATCCAACAACACACCAAAGTGTGTCATAATAAGGCTGCGAATGCCTTACGATTTTTCTAATTCTCAGACTAATACGTTATGGTCATTTTGTCCACTGGCATTAACACGACCACGTGTCATACATCTTTACATAACAGGGGCGGATCAGTTCATTTTTGGGGGGGGGGTTTCCAAACTTTTTTTAGGAACGGGGGGGGGGGGGGGGGGAGGCTATGAAGGCGCAAAGCGCTAAACCGACACCGCAAAGCGGGGGGGGGGGTAGGGGGTGGGGGTGGGAAGTAGGCTGCAAAATGGTGCAATCTGGTGCATTCTGATGATGATCATTGCCAGTTTCAGGCAGCAGATTTTGTTACTGAAAAAAAATCTCTTTTTTTTCCTGTTGGGGGAGGGGGGGGGGTTTACGGGAAACCCCGGAACCCCCCCCCCCCCCCCCTCGTCCGCCCCTGCATAAAACCAAGATTGCAAATGACAGGGATACTAGACTACTGGGGAGATGACGCTGCCAAGTTATTGCCATGTCAGTACTGCACCGTAAAACATCGATCGTTAAAGCTGTATCAGATCCACTCTGTAAACCCGACACTTTCGCCGGTAGGCGAAGTCTCTAGTGAACTAGAATGTAGGGTCTATCAGATCAGGGGCCAAAAGTTGCCTGTGGCAGGGAAACCCTACTCTCGCCCCAAGGACTTTTTCTATGCGTCGTCAACGACATCCGTAGCTTTTGCCTGAAGAATGGCGACAGTGTTATAGACAATTTCCTTGTTGCTGCTGACTACCTACCATACACTATTGATTTCCGTGTTGCTACGCGAGTAGAGTCGCATCATATGCCAATTGAAATGCAATTTGGACCCCGTAAACCACAAAAGGTCCCAGAAAAAACAATCACGACCTATTCAAAATTAGTCTGGGAACCAATTAAAATAGATTGTTTTCTGGCTAGGTTGAGGACTACTGAATTTGACAATCTGCTGGAGAAAGCATTCGATGCCTTAGACACGTCTGTTGATTCGGCACTGCTCCAATGTACACAAGCTCTAAACTGGTGTGCTGAAAGTATGAAGAAGGAGGTGAAGGTTGGAAATTTAACATCACAACCACGTTCTCCTTGGTTTGATGATGAATGCCGTAAAAGTAAAAGCCTGGCCTGTAACGCACTAAAGAGTCTTAAAAAATACAATTCGACAGAAACGAAAACGAAATATATAGATGCAAGGCGTAGCTATAAAATGCTAATCAGAGAAAAGAAAAAACATTATTTTAATGAAACTCGTAGCGCATTGCTAAAAAATCATAGAGATGCCCGTGCATTCTGGCTACTTGTTAAGAAATCGACATGGCGTACAGTCCAACAACCAGATATTAGTATTGAAACGTGGAGGACCCATTTTGAAAAGATGTTTCAAACTTCAGAAAGGCCTCAGCATGAAAGTCACGAAGATGATGTCGTGCACCACGACTTATTAGACGCTGAAATTAGTCATGAAGATGTAAAACGAGCAATTAACAAATTGAAAGCTACGAAGGCTCCAGGTTTAGATGGTCTACCTGGAGGTTGCCTTAAAGTTGCTAGTGTAAAAATTGTCCCTTTCCTAGCTAAACTATTTAATATCTTATTTGAATTGCATCATTTCCCCGAGTCGTGGACACGTTCAATTATCCCAATTTACAAAAAGGGAGATGTCCTTAACCCAGACAAC
>JAWQFJ010033604.1:192500-207500 GCA_034096865.1 Theodoxus fluviatilis
TTTTCACTGGCCAGCGGCTCTTGTTCCCTGAATGCAAAGCTGGACGTGGAGAGCACTTCCTGCTTTCCTTGCAGGGGAGGGCTTCCCCTCGCCTCTTCCTCTCAGTCTTTGAGTCATGGAGCTGGTGCGTGAACAGAGGTCTGTCCCTCTTCTAGCACTACCACCCCTATCACTACCACCACCACCACAATCATCACCGCCACCACACCTAGCACTACCACCACCATCACCACCACCACAACCACCACAATCTACACCACCACCACCGACACCACCACAAACCACCATCACCACCCCTATCACTACCACCACAACCTACACCACAACCACCACCACCCCTATCACTACCACCACAACCTACACCACAACCATCACCACCACCCCTATCACTACCACCACAACATACACCACCACTATCACCACCATTACCACCACCACCCCTATCACAACCTCCACAGCCTACATCACCACCACCACCACCGCCACCACCACCATCACCACCACCCATCCGTATTACTACCACCAACACCAACACCAACACCACCACCCTTATCACTACCACCACAACTACAGCCACCACCACCACCACCACCTCCACCAACAACAACACATCAACAAAAAAACACCATTTCCATCTCCTCCTCCTCCTCCTCCTCCTCCTCCTCCCCTCCTTCCTCCTTCTTCCTCCTCCTCCCTCCTTCCTCCTCCTCCTTCCTCCTCCTCCCTCCTCCTCTTCCCTCCTCCTCCTCCCTCCTCCTCCTCCTCCTCCTCCTCCTCCTCCTCCTCCCCCTCCCCCTCCTCCTCCTCCTCCTCCTCCTCCTCCTCCTCCTCCTCCTCTTCCTCTTCCTCTTTCTCCTCCTCTTTCTCCTCCTCCTCCTCCTCCTCCTCCTCCTCCTCCTCCTCCTCCTCCTCCTTCCTCCTCTTCTCCTCCTCCTCCTCCTCCTCCTCCTCCTCCTCCTCCTCCTCCTCCTCCTCCTCCTCCTCCTCCTCCTCTTCCTCCTCCCCCTCCTCCACCTTAATCACTGCCTTACTCTCACCTCCACGACCATTCCCACCCTCACCACTTCCACTACCAACACAACCACGATCATAATTATCAGGACCTCCAGCACCACGCCTTAGAAATGATTATCGTCACCTCTATCACTACCAACTTCCACTTCCATTTGTTCTGAGGCAATAATCACCACTACCACCGCTAAATATACCACAGCCAGTAGCACCTTCACCACAACCACTATCACTACAGGTGTGGCATAAAAATCACGACCAAAACGGTACTTACCACTACCACTACTACAACAAGAAATATTCACGACTGTCACAATGGTAGTCACCTCCACTATCACCAGCAGCAGTCAGAATAGACTAACTCTACCACCAATACACCACAATCACCACTGCCAGAACTGTTTGCTACCATTAACCTCATCGCCACAACTAGTCATCGCTACGTCTATCACTATGACCACCATCACGACCACTACAACACCGCACCACTATCAACTTCCCCTTCCATACCTTGCTCAACCTCACAATACTCATTATTTGATCGCTTGGGCAATCGTCGGTGCCAGTGTGTTCAAGACCATGAACTCTGACAGTCGTAGTGTTGTCCGAAATCCAACGAGTTTCTACTACTATTTTCGGGTGAAAAAGGCCGATCACGTTCATAGGTGCAAACACATCTGCTCTCAGGCGCCGATAGGAAAACAGGACGGGGTGGCTGATAAATACGCCAGTAAAACCCCCATCGCACCTGTTGCACGTGTAAACAAGGGAAAAGTTTGTACCATTTCCCCCTCAGTGTCAATCCCTAAGCCGGTTAGTGGACAACGTCATTGGTGTCATCTGCTACTGTCCATATATGGACAACTCAGGCTAAATCAACACTCGTGTTGGCTGCTCCTTGCTTCGCCTATTCGCTCCCCCAGTCCCTCCATAAGCCCGCCTTCCTACGTTCCCCCACACCCCCTACCCTCGCACGTAGAAAACGCTGTCACTGGACAGACAGATACGCAGGCAGACACACACGTACACAATATAATTATGTGTGTGTGTGTGTGTGTGTGTGTGTGTGTGTGTGTGTGTGTGTGTGTGTGTGTGTTGTGTGTGTGCTTTTTGTGTGCATATGTGCGTTTTGTGTGCGTATTGTGTGCGTGTGTGAGTGCATGTGTCCGTTTTGTGTGCGTATTTTGTGTTTGTGTGTGTGTGTGTGCGTGCGTGCGTGCGTGCGCACGTGTATGTTCCTGTCTGCCTGTCTGTCTGTCTGTCTGTCTGTCTGTGTGTGTGTGTGTGTGTGTGTGTCTGTGTGTCTGTCCGTCCGTCCGTCCGTGTATTTTTCTGTATTTGTGAGAGAGAGAGAGAGAGAGAGAGAGAGAGAGAGAGAGAGAGAGAGAGAGAGAGAGTGTGTGTGCGTGCGCATCTGACTGTCTGCTGCCAACCTGTTCATCCGGATCTACTCTCATAAACTGTCTGCCTGCCTGCCTGTCTGTCTGTCTGTCTGTCTGTCTGTCTGTCTGTCTGTGTGTCTGTCTGTGTGTCTGTCTGTCTGTCTGTCTGTCTGTCTGTCTGTCTGTCTGTCTGTCTGTCTGTCTGTCTGTCTGTCTGTCTGTCTGTCTGTCTGTCTGTCTGTCTGTCTGTCTGTCTGTCTGTCAGTCTACAGAGAAACAAACGTCTGCGAAATTTCATATTCAAGCCACGTGTGTTGTGACAACTCGCACCACAGCGAATCAGGCACGCCTTGCATATAGCCATCTCCTTCTCAAATGAGGTTTAGCCTTGTTCATTGTTAAGACTCTAAATCGAACCATCGTATGCCGACGTTTTCCGTCTGGAGAAATTTCGTCAGCGGGGCGCTCCGGCAACTGGCAGTGGAGCGAACAAGACTCCCCCAGCATATTGGCCAAGCTGGCTCAGCATACTTTATTTTCTCTTAATCTTCTTCTCGACAGGCCATTTCTTCCTGGCGGAAGATCGAATTTACCGTTCGCCCAGACGGCATTGTCTGCTTTGTGGCTGTCGCTCTTCCTGCAGATCTTGTCCAGAACGCAGTGCACACACGGCTTTGTGGCTGTCGCTCTTCCTGCACATCTTGTCCAGAACGCAGTGCACAACTTTGTGGCTGCCGCTCTTCCTGCAGATCTTGTTCAGAACGCGGTCCACACACGGCTTTGTGTCTGTCGTTCTTCCTGCAGATCTTGTCCAGAACGCAGTCCACACACGGCTTTGTGGCTGTCGTTCTTCCTGCAGATCTTGTCCAGAACGCAGTGCACACACGGCTTTGTGGCTGTCGTTCTTCCTGCAGATCTTGTCCAGAACGCAGTCCACACACGGCTTTGTGGCTGTCGCTCTTCCTGCAGATCTTGTCCAGAACGCAGTCCACACACGGCTTTGTGGCTGTCGTTCTTCCTGCAGATCTTGTCCAGAACGCAGTCCACACACGGCTTTGTGGCTGTCGTTCTTCCTGCACATCTTGTCCAGAACGCAGTGCACACACGGCTTTGTGGCTGTCGCTCTTCCTGCACATCTTGTCCAGAATGCAGTCCACACACGGTTTTGGGGCTGTCGCTCTTCCTGCAGATCTTGTCCAGAACGCAGTCCACACACGGCTTTGTGGCTGTCGCGGAGGTTTGGCCTCCCGCGGTCTTTTCTGCGCGCTTTCCACCGGCGCCACGGGTAGGACGCCCCCGTCTGACTGCCATCAAGATTCCCTTCACCTCCTGTCCCTTCAATCTTCCTTCAATGGTACCACCTCAAAATAGAAGAGGTGCCAGTCATTTATTTTCCAATGGGAGATAGTGTTCCGGTTGTCTGGACGCAGCAGGAAGGTACACAGGTCGAGACGGCCTCTACGTGACTTGTCCTGTCTTGATTCCGCCCTCGTCAGGCTGTCATTTCCAGCCCGCTTTGAGTGGGTGAGGTTGGGGTTTGGGGGTGGAGATTGGGTGGGACATTTGGGGGAAAAGAGAGGAAGGTGAGTTTGCGTAGGCTTTTCGGGGTGGTGGTGGTGGTGGTGGTGGTGGTGGTGGTGTGTGTGTGTGTGTGTGTGTGTGTGTGTGTGAGAGTGTATGTTTGTGTGATTGTGTGTGTGTGTGTGAGTGTATGTTTGTGTGATTGTGTGTGTGTCTGTGTGTGTGTGTGTGTCTGTGTGTGTGTGTCTGTGTGTGTGTGTGTGTGTGTGTGTGTGAGAGAGTGTATGTTTGTGTGATTGTGTGTGTGTGTGTGTGTGTGTGTGTGTCTGTGTGTGTGTGTGTCTGTGTGTGTGTGTGTGTGTGTGTGTGTGTGTGTGTGTGTGTGTGTGTGTGTGTCTGTCTGTCTGTCGTCTGTCTGTCTGTCGTCTGTCTGTTTGTCTATTCATCTGTCTGTCTCTTGGCTCCTTCATCTGTCTTTGTCGATGTATTTGTTTGCTT
The DNA here is from genome assembly GCA_034096865.1 of Theodoxus fluviatilis. Classification (NCBI taxonomy): domain Eukaryota; kingdom Metazoa; phylum Mollusca; class Gastropoda; order Cycloneritida; family Neritidae; genus Theodoxus; species Theodoxus fluviatilis. Next base: position 196,913 of record JAWQFJ010033604.1, read on the forward strand.
GCCACCTCTGCCTGCCCGCCTCTGGCTTTGCAAGCACGCTTTTGCTATCGTTTCTGTGTTTTCCGTGCGTTTGGACCCCATGATATGTCCTGACTGCATATGGAGTTAGTCTGTTTGTGCACCAGGCTGAACTGAACGTTTTGTTTTCGAAAAAGTCCTAGTAGCACGAAGGAAGACTAGATGGAGAGAATACCAGACGAATGAACTGACCTGCTGTGAGGAGCGACCCTTGACGCCGAGGGATGCTGCACGTGATGTGGAAGAGCTGGTGACGTCATTGGCGTGCAGCACACTGTGCACGTGTGCTTTCAGCAGTTCGCGTGCCTGTTCTGACGTCAGCAACCCTCGGTCTCGTTTTGCCAGCAGTTCAACCACGAACTCCGTCTCCACTTTGCTTGCCACCTGTCATGCAGAGACAGAGAATGAATGTACAGTGAAAGAATATCTAAACGGAGGAACTGATGATCAAACTTATGGATGAACATGTGAGTAAACGAATGAATTGATGAAGTAACGCAAAAAAAATGAACAGAGATCCAAAGAAACCAGTGAACAAACGAACAAATAAATGGTATGTTACAAATCTCAACAAGTGGATAACTGGACAGACGAACAATTCAGCTAAAAAGCGGCCTAACATTGTATGAATCAACTTATGAAGTGTTCAATGGACGAATGAAATGACGAAAAAACAAAATATGACAAATTACTTTTACGTAAGAATGGAAAAAATGAATGAAAAAACAACAACGGGGGAATAAATGAGGAAATGAATGCCTTACAATCTGTCAGTCCACAATCATGCAAGTTCGAGCAAATGGCGGAATGAAACAAACCTACTCTGAATCAAAACGGGCCGTGACATTTCAGAGACATACTTCGCCTATTCAAAATTTCCTTCATGAGACGATACAGTGGTGAGGGCCAGTAACAGAGGATAAGTCCGGATGTATGCTTTTAGCCGTCGATGAATGTAGAGTTGAGAAAGACAGGGAGGGATGATGGATGGATGGATGGATGGATGGATAGGTGGGTGGGTGAGTGGATGGATGGATGGATGGATGGATGGGTGGGTGGGTGGGTGGATTGATGGATGGATGGATTGTTGTATTTGTTGCTTGTGATTATACACACATTTTAAGAGGAAAGTATCATTTGATCGGGTAATAAGGTGAAAGAAAACTATGAAATCCCATATTTCGGGTGAAAACGTCATGTCATTCATATGCAAATAGGTCATGCTCTACGTATCACGATAAACCACAGTCTAGCCTATGACAGTATCACAAGTCTGCCCGTTCATCGCTCAAACTCAATGCAACACGGTTCTTACCAAATTTCACCGCTTTATATCAAGTAACGGTGCCACATACTCATCACTCCAAAACCATTATCCCTCCACAGACTTACTCTTAGTATAACACTGTTTTCACCATATTGACTGTTCGTCGTCTATATAAAAGGATACCTTGCTCTCATCAAACCAGTCACTACTGTACCAGATGTTCCATATCGCAATCAATCATCTACCAATTCATTACAGTGAGCATCGCGGTTGCAATAGCTACCTCACCACACACCCACAGTCAAATGGTGCTTACCCCCGAGCCTATTTCCACAGCCTTACTCTTACATGTGCATCGTAATCCCTTAGCTGTCAATGTTTCCCAGTCGTTCTACACTTACAGTGCGAGATCACCGTCAGTAGGCCTACTCACCCACTGCTCACAAAGTAACGGTGCCCTGCGCCTGCTACTAGTTTGCCACAGGGAGTGCTATAATGTTGTTGTCGACCTACCTGGTCCTCAAGACAGTGACTGGGGATGTATCGTTGGCTTTCAGGCGTACATCTCTAAAGCCTCGAGGGGTCCTGTTGAATTTCCTTCAACTTTCCTTCAAACTGAACACATGTGGCACGTGGTCACTGGGCGGAGGCTGTTCGGTACAACCCAGAAGTCAACCCCAAAAAGTCAGACTGGATCTACAGCAGTCCACTATGGGAGGTCAGCTAGAGCAGAGAACCGCCTGCCAAACTGCCGGGACCGGGAACGGCAAGTCGAAGGCAAGAATTCGCTGAGCCGCAGGGAAAGAGGCCATGAGGTGTTTTGGGCGCAGAGCAGAGGCAATAGAAAGGAGGGGTAAGAGGGGTTCGAGGCGGAGTTCAGGGGGTGCTAGAAGGGGTGGCCTTAGAGCGTTTAGATAACTACGGGGCGAGCCGAGGACACTAAAGTGGGTGGCTATGGGTCGCCCATACCTGCTGAGAAGGTAAGCCACCCGCATCGGGGTGGCTCTGTGCAAGAGAGCACTCATTGTACGGGGTGCACACTAACTGTAGGATTGGAGGCAGCGCTCACTGTAGGGCAGTAGGTATGCTCGTGGAAAATGGGGACATTGTACTTATTGCAGAAGAGATAGGAGAGGTGCTCATGGCCAAGGGGAATTAGGGGTGCGGGTGGAGTGGGCGAAATGGAGTATCGACGAGTGGGGTGTACTTATGCCGAGAACGCATGACGACGTGCAGCGGACATTCATTCTGGTAAGCCAAAGATAACCTAACTTCTGTTGTCTCGGCGCCTAGTGGAATGGTGGCGGTTACAATTTCAGCTTGAATTACAAGCCTACTTTGTGGAGTGGAAAAGCTCCAGGGACAACAAAAACTGCAGGACATGGTAATGAACTACATATATAATATTTTGATGTGCTTATGTAAAGGGTTGTCAACGAGTTCTTTATTGCTTGGCTGCTTTGGAGCACAAAGTATACAATGCTAAGTGGCCTCCATGAGTTGGGGGTGATAACAGATTTACCGCGTCTTCCTTCGCAGTTTGTAAAGGGCAAATGCTAAGGGAAGTGGAATCTGGACTTATGCAAACTTCATGCAAAACCAGTGATTTCGGTACACAGTGTCTTTACATAGCCTACAAAAGCTGCTAGACCATACAGCCTTATCCATCCATCCATCATCCATCCATCATGAATCCACTATCCGTCCATCAATTCATTCTATTCTATGCAGACTCGTTGCAGTCATTGATTAAACGCCGTTGAACCGGATAGGGGGGAAAACGCAAAGGACAATGCAACCTACCGTATATGACCGCTTTCGCAAGGACATAATCTTTTCGCGCACACGTTTCAGCACGATGGATCCTCTTGCAAGCAGCAAGCTTGTTTCTGAAGATGAACATCAACAGCCTTTCCCAGCAGGCACAGTCCATGCAGGCTCAGACATTTTGCGTTCTGCCGACCTTGGGCACCCAGTAATTGTCGCCTCGCAAATGGCGTGTTTGGATTCCTTGTTGGGTTTTGAACTCGCGCCAGCTTGGTGTGTAATGATGTTTGGTTGAGCAACCCTCACCTTCAGCTGTACCTTCCGCTCATGCGCGGTATGCAGCAACGTCTGCAGAAGTTGGTTTCTTTATCGTCCATCCTGGTGCAGTGCTGGATTATGCGGTTGAGAAGGTATGAGGTGTAAAACAACGGTCGTTGTGTCCTCGTGTCAGTGTGTGCGAGTGCGTGCGTGCGAGCGTGTGCGTGCGCGCGCGTGTGTGTGAGTGTGTGTGTGTGTGTGTGTGTGTGTGTGTGTGTGAGTGTGTCTGTGTGTGAGTGTGTGTATGCGTCTGTGTATGTGTGTGTGTGTGTGTGTGTGTGTGTGTGTGTGTGCGGGCGGGCGGGCGTGTGTGGAGTTGGTGTGTGTATATGCGCGTATGTTTATGTCTGCGTGCGCGGCGTGTGTGCACACGTGTGCGCGCGCGCATGAATGCGTGACTTAATAAAGAGTGTATGGAGGGAAGAAGGCTTTGCGTGCCACAAAGCCCCTTGATGTGCCCGCAGGAATTTGCGGCGCTTTGTACAAACGCTAATGACACACAAAACGATGATATAAATGGCATCAAACACTTCTTTCCACGTAAATGGTTTCTAGGGATTTATCAAACGTTGTCCATTTCGAGGTCACCCCTCTTGCCGCATGTCTCTATTCCGAATCATTATTGTACTCGGTGTGAGAGGTCCGCCAAACTTGGCCCGGACGTTGTGCTCCAGCTGGCCACGTCTGCAGACCACCAGGGTCGAGCAGCGCACAGTGAGACAACCACAGTGGCTGCTGCCTAGTCAGTTGTCTTTATCGGTCAAGTTTCAATGCAAACAGGCTTCACAAAAAACCGACTGGCTTAGCATGATTTTGAGACAAAGTAAAAGTCTCGGTAGCAGTCAGAATTGTCATAGGTCCCGCAACCGGGTCGACAGACGAACAAATTTTGATACAGCGTGACAGTTGGGTTTGCAGACAACTTGTAAGTCAGGTCACTCAGGCAGTATGAGAGGGCATTTTCTTAGGTTGATAGCTCACGAAGAGGAAGACTGGCACTTGTCAAGTCGAGGACACGTCTATAACTTGTGGAATCCTAACTTCCCTGACAATGACTAAGTGAAGAAAGGACCTTTTCTTCATCACGTCTGCCGAGTTAATCCACCGCTAAAGCAAGTTACATGTTTACAAAGACAAAGCTTAGGAACCCATTGACAAATCAAAAGTATGACATCGAGGCGATGAGAGCCGTGTTTCTTCAACAAATACCCACAATCAGAATGAAGCAGTGTAAACTACCAAGCTTTTTACCGTGAATGGAACACACACACACACACACATAAACACACACACACACACAGACACACTCACACGCACACGCACATGCACACACACGCATACGCACACACAAACGCACACACAAACACACTCACATGCATACGCACATGCACACACACACACAAGCACACTCACACGCACACGCACACGCACATGCACACACACGCACACACATACACACACACACTCACACACACACTCACACCCACACACGCACGCACACACACACACACACATATATACACACACACGCACACACACACACACACACACACACACACACACACACACACACACACACACACACACTCACACGCGCAGAAGACGCATGCACAGAATATGACAAAGAGGTAAACAAAAACAGACACGCAGAAGACGCATGCACAGAAAAAAACAAAGAAGTAGACAAAAACAGACACGCAGAAGAAGCAACTACGGGAGACAACCAGACAAAACTCACCTGTGATCGCTGGTCGAGCTGCTCAAGCTGAGACCTGAGGGCGATGGAACTGCTGTGGTCTGCGCTGGACAGACGAGCCCTCTCCCTCCTGAAGCCAGCAAGCAGTGCGTGCAGCTCGGCCGCCTCCAGCCTTTCCCAGCGGTCCGAGAACAGTTCCAGCAGCTCCTGCTCCAGCTGCTCCACCACGGACTCCTGCAAGCAAAAGGCAGAAAGAAAGAACTAATAGTGACTTCTCGTCAATATTTCGGTATTGACCTCTCAACTATCTACCATGCCATCGCTGGAATGATTTATGCTCATGCAACAGGTGCCAGTAAGACACAGACATAGATAGGTAATCCACAGTGACAGTAAGACACCAAAGCCCATCTCACTTCAAGGACAGCATTCCAAACAGACACTGGTTCATGGCTGCATGAAAGAGTCGGTTGCACTACCCCGTGCTTTTACTGCCTTCTGGTGGACATCGGTTTACTCCAATTGGATTGAAGCAACGCGAGTTAGACACTTGTCCAGTGATGCAAATTTAGGAACCGTGCGGTAGCAACACCACGCCTGTTAGTGAAGAGGCGAATGCATTGCAGTCACAACAGCCACTGGACGAGTCTCCATAAACATGAGGACAAAATTGCAAGCATCGGAAGGTCAATTCCTCCTATTGCCAGACCCGTTAAGAACAAGATGCAGAACGCAGTGAAAGCAGCAGAATAGACAAATGCAAGAGAAATGATGCGGAAAGGATTGTATTCAAGAGCGAACAGGCCAGGATTTCGTCAGCTCCTGAGAGAGATGAAAAACAGAGAGAGATGAAAAACAGAGAGAGATGAAAAACAGAGAGAGATGAAAAACAGAGAGAGATGAAAAAAGGAGAGAGATGAAAAACAGAGAGAGGTGGAAATGGGTTGTTGTCAGGTGATCGGGTGCCGTCTGTAAGTCTTGGGTTATATGAATAGCAATGTCGGATTGTTGGGCCCGCGAAATACAAATATGATCCTCTGCCCTCGCCTGGGACTCCATTTGGTACACTGCTACCCTCTAACCAATGATTTACTTACACCAATGCATGACTTCTATCAACATGCTTATTTAGAAACTACATAGTTAGGCCATTCCAACCGTAACTAACCAATCCAAAAACTCTTCACTGTCATCATCGATGAGAATAATGAACAGATACTCACGACGTAGATGATTGTTGAACTCCATTTTTTGAAACTATTAAGGGTCTTTTTGTTTTGTTTAAAGAAATTCTAGAATCTTTGTTTCAAGAGACTGACACATTCCTTTTTGTTGAACTTAGAATGTTTCCACGTAACTTGTACTGGTCAGTCATCATTGTCTATACATCAATGTGTGAAAAGGTAATGTCAGTTTAATCTTCGCTGTAATGCGAAACATAATTTCCCTTGAGTCGATATGAAAGCTTTACCTACTTGCCTGTCTTCTCTCATTCTGGAAATAGTTTTACGAGATAACGCACGACCTCCGTGCAGGGGCATGGACGAATACGTATGTTATTTTTCCAGTACAGTAGGCCGTGGCCTCAGGAAATTAACACTATTTTAATTTTTTTGTATGGGTGAGTCACGGCAATACAAATTAGCCGAAACTTTTCTTGGTCGTAGCGGAAATTGGTTCACGGCCCTGACTGGCTGCATGCAATAGAGAAAACTATTTCGAAATGGCATGACTGGTGAGGTTACCAGGTTGCTATGGTAATTGAAGGTTTTTTGTATTAACGTGATCCCCTGCACTTTTATTGCTTTAAGACAGGCAGGCAGACCGACAAGTAGGCAGGCAGGCAGCCTGGCAGGCAGGCAGACCGACAAGTAGGCAGGCAGGCAGCCAGGCAGGCAGACGGGCAGGCGGCCAAACAAACAGACACAGATAAGCAAGCAGAGTCACGGACAAGCAGACGAACACACATATGAAATTGACAAGCACAGACACAGACACACAGGTCAAGGGTCAAGGGTTACTTACGTCTTCCCAGTCGTCCGTGAGCTGTGCTGCCAGCAGCAGCTCCATGGCCTCCACCTTGCTGTTCCGCCTCGCCTTCTTCCGCCCCGACTTCTCCTTGCGCCCTCGTCGCCCGCCCGCCCTGAAGTCACAGTCATCAGAGTGTAAGTCAGTCACTGCAGCAGACCCTGAAGTCGCAGTCAGAAGAGTGTAAGTCAGTCACTGCAACAGACCCTAAAGTCACAGTATGAATAGTGTAAGTCAGTCACTGCAACAGACCCTGAAGTCACAGTCTGAAGAGTGTAAGTCAGTCACTGCAACTAATCCTAAAGTCACAATCTGAAGAATAAAATCTCCAATTATTGCAGTAAATCCTGTAATCACATTTGAAAGCACATGTGCCATCTTGTTCTCAGATCCCCGGATCACAGCCAAAGGATGTGAAGTAGTTATCGTCATAGACCCCAAAGTTACGAAAGTGTTCGCTAATGATATAGCTCCCGCTCTCCACGAGTATTTAGTATGCTAGGGTGCGTCCATCCCTGCATGCAAGACAACTTCTTTGGACTGGGCGGAGGAGACTGGCTAGGTACAAAGGCCAGGAAGGCAACCCTGTCTGTGTGCAAAAGTTTTGGGTGCGACAAAACACAAATGGCGTCATAGCCATCCACTGCAACGAAGAAGTTTCCAGTTGTGACGGCTCTACCCACCACGTGACTCAGACTTCCCAGGCCGAGGGTGGGGTTCCTCCAGTGCAACAGTTTTTCCACACAAAACAAAATCACAGACAAATCTTGTGCGACTCTTCATTCAGCCCTGAGTCATGCAGAAGGTCATCACAGCTCGCCATGCCGTCAGCATCAATCCGGGTCAGACTCATCCGTCATATGTCGCAACAGACTCCTTAGTCACAATCAAGGATGTGAGTCATTCCTCATTAAAGAAATGAAATAATATTGCCTATGTACAAAACCACGCCATCAGAAAATGAAAACCATATTTGAGTCATATGAATCCAGTTGTGACATTCATAAGGATTGAAATCACAGATTATACATTACGGAGATATAGAGGCCAAGTAATACATACGAGAAGCATTGGCTGACCGACAAGAGACAGCTTGAAACAGCTTGCCCACTCATGCTCAATTGGAAGAGGAAATGAGTCATGTCCTCAACATAGCCAGGCTATGACGTCCTCTCTTTATGTTGCCATCTCTTGCAGATTAGATCTACAGCTCACTAGATGCCCATCGCCTAGTGGTGAACCCCAGTGCCATATCTGGAGGCTGACACGGATAATCAGGAGAGGAGTCAAATAATACTTTACCAGGAATCTGCCTTTGCAAGATCTCGACCCCGAATGGAAGGGTGAAATGGTGCACTGTCATAGAGGCGTTGACACTGACATCCAGATCTTTGCTGTCTGGCCAATCTCAGCTTCATGGATCACAGGCTTCGTGAGAGATTTCGCTCAACCATAGTCCCATAAAGACTCATCATACAGTGCCATAAAGTGGATCAAAGCGAGACTTGTGGCTTTTGCTGCTCGTCATCGTGGTTTCTGTCAGGGCAAGGAGTCCATTAGTCTGACATGTTCGATGAAGCGATGAACGATCTATGTCTCTTTAATGCCTACATCTCCTCTTGCAATATTTCGCCTGGAAAGTCAGGAGCTGGAATAGTGCTGCGCCACAAAGATGAATACATCGAACCACAAAGACCACAATAACATAAATCCTTCTGAATGAAGTCGTCTGGTATATTAGACAAATCTGGTGATACTTCGAAGCAAACAATACCAACAAAAGACACACACACACACACACACGCACACACACACACACACACACACACGCACGCACGCACACACACACACACACACACACACACACACACACACACACACACACACACAATGGAAAAACAAGGAGTTTCATAACAAACATGTCAACAAGGGGTATAAAGCAATCCTGGTGGATAAAGAGATTGCCACTCCTACCAGTATTCGCTATTTCTGTCCATTGTTTTCCCTTGTGAGTGAGGGTAAAAGTAAATCTTCCTGTTTATAATTTTTAAGCTCGAAAAACTGAAATATTTCCTGGAAACACCGCATGAATCATGTGGACCAGTGTGCTTCAAAGTGTGGTCGTGAATGGAGAGATAAAGTAATGTTGGCGAGACTTACTGATTTTGCACACACACACACACACACACACACACACACACACACACATACACATGTACACACACGCACACTAGTACACACACACACACACACATACACATGTACACACACGCACACACACGCACAGTAGTACACACACAGACTAGCATGCGCACGCACGCACACACACACACACACACACACACACACACACACACACACACACACACACACACACACACACAGAGTAATGTGATGACATTGATGAGATATCGTCCACGACCAGGAGAATGTTGGCGAGACTTACTGATTTTGCACACACACACACACACACACACACACACACACACACATACACATGTACACACACGCACACTAGTACACACACACACACACACACACACACACACACATACACATGTACACACACGCACACACACGCACAGTAGTACACACACAGACTAGCATGCGCACGCACGCACGCACACACACACACACACACACACACACACACACACACACAGTAATGTGATGACATTGATGAGATATCGTCCACGACCAGGAGGAGGATTGAACGAAGCCAGTATCATAAACCTAAAGGCAACATATAATGATCAGGCAGTGAATTTCTCTGTAAACGTTTCGTAATTTGAGACAGCAAAAAATTATTTTTTGTCAAAACAAACTGGATTTATATGCAGTCTAATAGCTTTAACGAAAATTAAATAAAGAGATACGCTTGGTGGTTCCCAGTATCTGTCCGGTCTGACACCGACACAAAACCCCGCGTTGTCACACTTACGTGTGTCGCTGCTGCCACTGATGGAAATTTGCATTATCTCCTCACAGGCCAGACAAGAGCATTTTTGGGGGGTCGATTGGACCAAAATGTCCAGCACATAACTTAAGTTTGTCATTTACTAATTCGTTCAGCATGAAAATGAATACATTATAATTGAAAACGTAGCACGGTCTTGATACACTCAATGTGTATTTCAACGTTTAGAAGTCGTATTGAACATTTGCCGACTACCACCGAGAAAAACCTTACTTCCGTCTTAATGGTATCGATTCAGCCTGCAAACGATTCAGCTCAGTCACAATCAAGAGAAAATGTTGCTTTGTGCACGTACAGTTTGAGAGAACACAATTTACCTTGTCAACTAATTTTGCTACTCAATAACGTCAAACAGACGGCGTTAATCCCGAGAAAGAAGAAGCTCCGTAGCCAACTCAGCACATTGTCACTTACTTTCCAGCCTTGGCTTTGACTGGCCCAGTCGGAGGCAACTCCGCAGTCCTCATGGACTCTTCCAGCGGAAGTCGAAAGATGTTTACGTCCCCTGGGAGGGGCT
>JAWQFJ010033604.1:212500-215000 GCA_034096865.1 Theodoxus fluviatilis
ATACATTTCTTACAACTTTCGTAGCCCTGCACGGTATCTAGCATTGTGATATATTCCCTTCGAAATGGGAAAAAACGAGGAATATCTCAAGTAGAATGTACAGGCTTTTTTGCGGGCTAAAGATGATAGGCCGATCTTTCTCTCTCTCTCTCTCTCTCTCTCTCTCTCTCTCTCTCTCTCTCTCTCTCTCTCTCTCTCTTTCTTTCTCTCTCTCTCTGTCTGTCTCTCTCTCTCTGTGTCTCTCTCTCTGTCTGTCTGTCTCTCTCTCTGTCTCTCTCTCTCTCTCTCTCTCTCTCTCTCTCTCTCTCTCTCTCTCTCTCTCTGTCTGTCTGTCTGTCTGTCTCTCTCCCTCTCTCTCTCTCTCTCTCTCTCTCTCTCTCTCTCTCTCTCTCTCTCTCTCTCTCTCTCTCTCTCTCTCTCTCTCTCTCTCTCTATCTGTGTGTGTGATATTTAGACGAAGGGAGATGGGAATGTGGCGGCAGACAAAGAAGACAATGCTGGAGTGACGGTTGAGATGGACGGGTAAGAAAAACCACGGTTGTCCGAATCCAGATCACAAGCGTGGAGCGCTTGATCCCAGGGCAAACCCATGTTTGCTTCACACTGATCAATTAAATAGCTCATACATTTGCTGCCATGATATACATGTATGTCAGTCCTCAATTGCAAGCACAATTCAATAAAGATCAGCTCAGCAGTACACAATGCAACGTGATACAATACAAAGACTGACGCTTCTGGCTCGAAAAGTCATACGGTAGAACAGTTTCACTGTCTCTTATACACACACGCGCGCACACACACACACACACACACACACACACACACACACACACACACACACACACAGCACAGCACAGGCACACACAAACACACACACACGCACGCACGCACGCACCCACCAGCACTAATCAACCAAGGAGTGAAATTCAAGATGCTTTCTGTCATTGGAACGTGTGTCTGCATTGTCTTTCCTCCTGGACAACATTCTGTGGAGAGTGTTCCGAATTTCAGACAAGGCCGAGGTCTTGGAGAAACAGGAATCTCCCAGAACTGGACTGAGTAGCTTCTTCTCTTGCACCTCTGGTCCAATGACCTGACTAGGGCAGCGCTCGAACGTGAAATGAGGCGAGACAGAAACACATGGTGGGGCTGAGGAACAGATCCGCGATGAAGAGACTGAAGAGAAGGTCAAGGAGGAGGAAGAGACGGTGCCGTCAACGTCTCTCTCGGGCAGATACTTTGTTGCCTGCCGCTTGAGTCTCCCCAGCAACAGCCTCCGTTTGGGGGGCCTCTCGGGCGATTCGGATTCAGGTGACGAACACATGGGCCGATCAACAAGAAGAGCACGCAGGGCTGAACCGTCGAGTTCCTCCGCCAGAGACAGTGGAGAAATTGACAGGTGGTCTTGTGCGTGAACGTCAGCACCCGCTGCAACCAGTGCCAGCAACAGTTCTCTAGATGCCCCCATTGCGCATGCGTGGTGAAGACAGGTGCGACCCTTCCTGTCCCTGTGGTTGACGTCCGCTCCAGCCGCTATCAGAAGTTTGGCGATTTTTAGTTGGACGTCCGCTGGCGAGGATCGAACGCAGACCGTCAGAACGGGAAAGCCATCCTGGTCCACGGCTGAGGGTGACTCACCCATGTCCAGCAGTAGGCGAACGAGGCGCCTTTGTCCACGCGCCACACCTTGCAGAAGAGAGTTCTCTCCCTTGGCGTCACCATTGCTGCCGCAGCTACTGCTGCTGCTAATAGTGGCGGTGGTGGTGGTGCTGCTACTGCTGCAGTTGTTCTTGCTGCAAGTGCTGCTGCAGCTGCTTTCGTTGTTGTTGCTATTGTTTTTGCAGCTGATGCTGGGAAAGTGGCTGAAGAAGTAGTTGCTGCTGCTGAAGTTGTTGTTCTCGTTGTTGTTGTCATTGTTGGTGCTTCTGCATCTGCAGCTCATATTGATGTTGTGACTGCGCCTACAGTTGACCGTGTGACTCGAAGCTAATGTGTGGAGTGGTGAGGAAGGGGAAGCAACTCCTGCGCAGTTCAGGTAGGGAAGACACAGACGTTCAGGAAGAGAGTCATTTCCCTTGGCATGGCTTTCTCGAGAAGACGTCACCACCACGGTATTTTCTAAAGCCTCTCTTGGATCCACAGTGAGCAAGGAGTGTAAGCCTCTTTCAAGCTTGGGAAGTCTATGGCACTCTGAGGACTTTTCCTGGTGATGAAACAGACTGCTTCCAGGAGCCTGAGGGGTCTTTCCCGCTGAGCGATGCCCGCCTTTCATTGTCTTGCTCATTCCCGAAGATGCAGGACTGGATAAGTGGGGTGGATGAATCTGAAAACATACCAAATATTTCGCATGATTATCCATTTGCTTAGGCATAGACAGTGGATGTGGGGTTCCACCACAAACACACACAGGCACAGACAGACACGTAAACACACGCAGACACACACAAACACACACCACATACACACCATACACACACGCAGACATACACACACACAC
>JAWQFJ010033604.1:225000-230000 GCA_034096865.1 Theodoxus fluviatilis
ACCATCAAGAGCCAGTCCATTCTTCTGCGCTCCAGAAATCCAGTTTTTTTTTCCTGGTGTTCCGGAATGGAGCCTGTCAAAACAACTGAAAAATTGATTGATGAAGACTGTTTTCGCACAATTCTACAAATGACTATTTAAAAAAACACTGTGTATCGGGTCAAAAACTCCATTACAACCCAAATACAGTCTGAATAAACAGAACATCTTGGACACGTACACGCATGCAATGTCCTGTGACTGCATAGGAAACACAGGAGCAGGGTTACCAGACGGTGCCGCGTCACAAACCGAGGGTGCGGTGCCTGTATGGTTATGGCACGGTAAATAGTTTTACTCCAGAAACCAAAATATCATCAGAAAAATAAAGAAAAAACAACTAAATCTATAGTAATCCAAAATGACTTCATTAAGGGGTATACTATGTTTTCAACATAACTCCTCGCTATGGCCAAAGTCACCCCTTGGTGGGGTGAGTATGGCCATCTTGAAATTCAGCCCCTCATTCAGCAGAGTGTGATCCTAACTAGACGTCACCGAGACTTCCATAAAAGTTTATTAAACAAAGTTTGTTCAAGTAATAGACCAAGTACTCTGAAAAGCGGACCAAAATCTGACGGCACTTGTGCATAAAAGTCCAAAATCATTGACCACGGACAGGATGGAAACGAAAGACTGTGGGGAAGCGACCCAGAATTTACCCCAAACAAATCCAGCACATAACACTCGAAGGAATGAAGAAGTCTCGTCGAGGCTAGGAAAGGATGGAAATTGTGTGCGTGTGTTGGCTTTTCACTATGAACAATTCTAGAGCTTGCAGTGTAACCACGCAGACGCTCTCCTGTGCGTAAGTAATCAACACCTTTCAGTTTCCGTGTCCACATCCTGCAGGGAAAGTAGAACGAGATACGCAGCTGTTTGTATTGTGCCTCATCAAGTCTCTTCACTCTCTCGGGCCAGAAGGCTCATCCACCTGGTCTTTTTTCTGTCTAAAGTGTTTGAGCATTTAGTCTAACCTAGTTTCAAAGTAAAGCACCTTTTGAAGTAAGGTTTCAAATGAGTTCTTAGCAATGTTCACAGGTGAAATCGGCGTCTCTTTCTGCCGTATCCCCGGATTACGTAGCATTGGGGTGGAAGTGGGGGGGTGGGGGTCCAAACTTCGAAGGCGGAATGAGCTGCTAAGTCTAGCCACTCCTTACACCGTTCTCTTGGGAGGTTCCCCGCCCTTGACGTCATACTGTAAATTTCAAAAAAGACAGTTTGTTAGGCCTTTTGTCAACACGACTGTGACCCTCCGCGATGAAATAAGTGCGTTTTGATTTTTCAATTCATTTACTCATATTGCTACAACAATGAAGGTTCTTTAACATTAAATACAGCACACGACCATACGACCTGTATTTACAGAGTTCTGGGCTACCAAAATTGACAAGTGGCAAAAACTATGTTTATCAATTCGAGTTTTGAACAAAATGGGAATGTGCAGATTCGATTTTTTTTCTTTTGGAAGGTGCTAGTTGGTCCTTCTAATGTCACGTTATTTTTTATTTTGAAACACACGCGCACACACACACACGCACACAAACACACACACACACACACACACACACACACACACACACACACACACACACACACACACACACACACACGACACACACACGGCAAAGGCACACGGATTAATGACGAAATACGTCAAGAGAGCCATAATCTGCAAATGGCAAACTTTTACCATTACTTCGATTTCCGCGCCACTTTAAAATCAGAAATTTATCCAAAATTAACTCTCTCTCTCTCTCTCTCTCTCTCTCTCTCTCTCTCTCTCTCTCTCTTTCTCTCTCTCACGCACACACATTCATCTATTCATTCACTCACGCACTCGATCGTTCGTTCATTCGTTTGTTCACTCACTCGCTCACTCAACTGCCTGAATGATTCTATTGAAGTGAATGAGGTGGTAGAATCAATCAAAAAATTGAAAGGGGGAAAAGCAGGTGGTAGAGATGGAATACTAGTGGAAATGATGAAATGTTCATCTCATATTCTCATACCCTATTTTGTGAGACTGTTCAATTCTATTCTTGACACAGGCAATTTTCCACGACTATGGTGTGAGTCAACAAAAATTCTGGTACACAAAAAGGGAGATAATAAAAATCCGGACAATTACAGAGGGATCACTCTGACAAGTATTTTTAGCAAGGTATTTTACATGCTGTACAAAACAGAATTGATCGATGGTTGGACCTGAACGAAATCATTGTTGAAGAGCAGGCTGGCTTTCGAAAGGGGTATTCCATTGTTGACAAAATATTTGTATTACATGGTATTGCAGAAAAATACTTGACTCAAAAGAAGAAGTTGTATGTAGCTTTTATTGATATTTGTTAAGCATTTGACAATATAGACAGGTCTGCCTTATGGTCAATCTTAGAGAAATATGAATTTTCTGGTAAAATATGCAATGTGCTCAGGTCAATGTACGAAAATGTCAAATGTTGTATTCGATCTGGAAATGTCACATCCGAATTTTTCCCATGCTTCCGCGGACTGAAACAGGGTTGTAAATGTAGTCCGAAAATATTTTCTATTGTAATCAATACCCTTGCCACAGAAATTAAGAACAAGTGTAAACATGGAATACAACTTATGCCAAATACACCGGAAATATCGATTTTATTATTTGCAGATGATATTGCTCTATTTTCGGACACTGTCATAGGTCTCCAAAACCAGATTGACAACTTGCAAGTGGCATCAGCTAGGTTGGGTCTCAATGTAAATCTCCAGAAAACAAAGGTGATGATTTTTCGTAAGGGAGGTCATATTGCTGCACATGAACGTTGTATTAACGACCAAAAGCTGGAGGTTGTCAATGATTACAAATACTTGGGATACAGTTTCACGACCAAGATGAGTTCTAACGTTGCTATGGTGGAACTAGCTTCAAGATGAAAAGCAGCAGCTGTCCAGATTGGCAAAATGTTGAAAAGACTTAACTATGTGGTCCCTGATCTGTTCTTTAAGATATTTGAGGGCCAAGTACAACCTATTTTATTATATGCATCTGAAGTATGGGGCTTGAGCAAATGCAACGTTATTGAAACTGTCCATCTATACAGTATTAAACAATTTTTGAATGTGCCTGTTAAAACACCAAATATCATGATATATGGAGACACTGGACGATATCCTTTATCTGTTAATGCAGCCATGAGACTTGCCAAGTATTGGCTTAAGATCCTGAGAATGGATGAGGAAAGATAGCCCAAACGTATATACAGAATGCTCATGAAAACCATAGATTGTGGGAATAATTGGGCAAACAAAGTACGTACTATGCTTAGAGAGAACAATTTGAAATGCTTTTGGGAAAGTCAAGTAGTCCAGAGTGAGTCGTCTTTTCTGTGCCGCTTGAAAGATGCTCTGTTTAACAGATTCAGAGAGCATTGGTCAAATGAGTTGTACAGTAGTGAAAGATATGCGGTTTACAGAGAGTTTTAATTTACACCTGGAATAGAAGCATATCTGTATAAGGTTGGTTGATTGGTTTTGTTTTGGTACCAGTGAACTGTATATCCACAAGCACCGATTCGATACAATGATCCAATTATTGTTTCCATTGTGCCAAGAGGAGGACGAAGATGAATACCATGTTTTAATAAGATGTCCAGCCGTGAGCGATCTACGTGTCAAATATGGTTCCTCAGGTACGAGAAGATGTCAATGTATTTGTATACCTTATGAGAGCAAACGAGCAAACCAGTTTACGAGCTGTTTGAACATATCTTTATCGTGTGATGAAAAGGAAAAAAGTTAGTTGAATGGAGTTTTGTCATAAATGTAGCAAATTATGAAAATTGTGCTGTATTGTTATTTGTAATGGGGTGGTGGCCCTATCAATAAAGTTTCGAGTTCGAGTTCACTCCATCTCTACCTCCCTCCCTCCCTCCCTCCCTCCCTCCCTGCCTGCCTGCCTGCCTGCCTGCCTGCCCGCCCGCCTGCCTGCTTGCCTGCCTGCTTGCCTGCCTGCCTACCTGCCTGCCTCTCTCTCTCTCTCTCTGTCTCTCTCTCTGTCTCTGTCTCTCTCTCTCTCTCTCTCTCTCTCTCTCTCTCTCTCTCTCTCTCTCTCTCATTGTGTAAACAAGCACACCAAAACGAAACGGTCTAATCTAAAAGAAACTGTGCGCAAATTCATGTGGGAATCGGACACACTCCTAGACGTGAAAACAAATGTTGCGAGTCCTGACGTCGTAGCCAGTTGGACTAAAGCCAGAGATGATAGAAACAAACATTCATTCTACTCTTGATATGTTTGTGCGCACCTTGCTGTCTAACGCGAGCTGTATGTATCGTACAGTTTCTCTGCAGACATTGGCAAGCTGCAACGGGGCAAGGTGGTTTGACTTGGAGTGCAGTCATTCTAAGAGGAAGGTGAAGGAGGCGCTTAGTCAGTTCAGAAAAGGGGGCGATAAACGTTGCAAGGATCTATACGTGCAACTGAAAAGTAACTACAAGAATTTAATAAGACAGAAGAAACAAGAGCACTATAGAGCATCGTGCGAAACTCTCGTCAAAAGCGTCAGTAACCCTTCTCGTTTCTGGTCCCTAGTAAGGAGAGCTGCTGGCCAAAGAGTGAAACGGCCTCAAATAGTCATCCAAACATGTTCAGCCGAAAACGCCGTCTTGATTAAATGCTCGAGGACAACACACGCATTTCGCACGATGAACTGGACGCTCCCATTACGGAAGATGAAGTCCGGTTTGCCCTCTCTAGAATGAGTACTGGCAAAGCTCCAGGATTAGATGACATTACCGAAGACTACTTGAAACTGGCGGGCAACCTTTTAACTCCATTTCAAAGGCTTGGCCTTTCTCCACAATGTATGAAAAGCAGTATTTCCCTCGAAGTTGGCGTCACGCCCTTATTGTACCTATCTTCAAGTCTGGTGATAGATTGATCCCGAAATACTACAGAGGCATTTCTTTGCTGAGCAATA
>JAWQFJ010033604.1:235000-240000 GCA_034096865.1 Theodoxus fluviatilis
GACACCGAGAAGGACAGAGAGAGAGATAAAGTAACAGACACACACAGACACGCACACGCATTTATACACACACACACACACACACACACACACACACACACACACACAGGCGGACGGACGGAAAGACAGACCGACAGACATACAGACAGACTCACACACACAAACGCACAGACACACAGACGGACAGACGGTGAACATAGAGACACAGAGAGAGAGAGAGAGAGAGAGAGAGAGAGAGAGAGAGAGAGAGAGAGAGAGAGAGAGAGAGAGAGAGAGAGAGAGAGAGAGAGTTGTTGGAACTTCATCATAGAGATTGAACAAGTATTAAAAGCGTGCAGGCATCGTAATAATTTCAACCTCAAACCTTTTCTTTGGCATAATTAAATCAACAGGTAAAGTCTACCAACAACATTGACTGTACGATTAACAGTATTTATCACTGTTGGTTGCCATGCATCTAGTCACATAATTCCTTTGCACAGAGTCTGTGACGCACTGGGTCATTTCGGTTGAAATTAACCGGTGGTGTCATTTCGAACACCGCACTCATCAGGCGCAAGCAACTGCAGACGCGTGTTGTAAGTCGGCGAGCCAAGCGAGATGTCTCGCAGCCCGCGAGCTGCGCGAGCTGCTCTTTCTGCAGCTCGCCAAGTCTTGCTAGAGCCACGCTCGCTGCTCGCCGCCTTACAACGGCATGGCTAGCCCCGCTTGCGAGATACTCGCTTGGCTCGCCACTTACAACACGCCTCAGGTAAAACGCCCTAGCCGCTGTAGCATCTAGCAACGAAACAACAGTTCTCAGCTTCCGTTTTTCTGGAGTTTAAAATGCACCACCCTCCCCCCAATCTGCGTTTTTCTCTTAATTTCATTTCTCGTAGATAATAGCGGTTGTCAGACGTTGTTTCCAAGCGGGTGATATCAACTGAATCTAGTCATTACAGCGAACATGGCGATGTGAAGGAGTTCAGAATGTCTAGAATTCTATGGCCAACAGACCACTTGATAGTTCCACTGCCATCTTGGAAATGATGCATGCACATTATGCACTGATCCCCCTCTGCATGTAGACAATTGGATCTCCATACGCGAAAGAGTATGGTTATTCTTTGCGAACATCTACGATGCGCCTACCTCTCTGTGTGACTGCGTTAGCGTTGGTTCAATGCGTACGACGAGCCGAAGCAAAAAAAGGGGGTGTGGGGATGTGGGGGGGTGGGGGGGGTGGTTCAGGAACATCCCTTCCCTTCCCTCTTGTCTAACACATAAAGATATCATTATGATGACCGTACTCTGGGTCAGACAGTGCGAGATGTGCGACCTGAACGAAGTCTCCTTGACCCCTGCAGCTGCGATTGTGATTTGCGTTTTTGAGTGTGAGGAAGAGGAGCACTGAGGGGACACTTCTGTGCAAGGACTATCATGGACAGCATCTGCTAGACGAACCCTTTATAAATTATCTGCGTATGATGCAAACGTAAAAATAAAATCAAAAATGCTTATTTCGAAAGTCATCACACTGATTTTAAAATCGTGTGTCAAGCGGTGAGTATGTGTAAACATATTATGAAGAAGAGCTTCTATCGGTGTCCAAGTAGCCTATAATGTTACATAATCGTTACTATGTTTTCAGTGTTGTGGAAGTGTCCGAATGAAACCCAATTGATGTACGACAGTAGAATGCAAAAACATTATTATAGCGAAAAAGGTATGCATTGCGACTTTTAACAGGTGCGAACCGTCGAACTTATCAACTCTCCGGACAAAGGTCTGTCTCCCTGGACGTTATAAACAACGTCAGCTATAGGCGGGAAAGCTTTCTTCCATGTGAATCTGCAATCCCACGTTGTTTATAAAAAGTTAAATAAATACTCGGACCTCCACAATCTACTGAACACAAATTTTTATCGACACACATTTGCTGACTATTAACTCATGTATGAGCAGCGTATAATTAAAATATAATTAATAACGAAAGCACGCCCCTGTAATTATTTTAGTTAGAATTGTAGAATGTAATGGACCTAGTTTTCGTCAAGAAATAGCTGCGGCTAGAATCTACGTGCTGTATACAAAACAGGTGTGTTGTTCATTTTATGTTGGATAAGGTAACACTACCCATACGCATGTACACTCAGTAACACATACACACTCGCACATACACGTAAATACACATACGCACGCAATCACCTCGCGTCCTCACGCACGCATGCGCACACACGCGGGCACGATGATGGACATCCAACTGCACAATTTGACGAAGAGGAAATCGTATTGAAAACTGGGCTCGAACACCCCAGACTCGTCGATACGAATGCAAAGGTAAACATGCACAATTTCGTATGCTCTCTGGCAGTCTAGAGCAGTTGCTCCAACGAGGGCAGTTTGCTTGAAACAAAGTGAGGGGGGGGGACTTACAGAACGCCGTATCGCACCTTCATCATGGCCACCGTCAGTTTGCCAATGTTGAGGCGAGGCAGTTTTCTCAGTCGACTGGCCAACTGATTTGGCCTCGTATCTCTGATCCCCTGGAATGCCAAATCCAGCCCTATCGCGTTCCAGACCTCAGCAGTGGGATCATTTACCTCCGCTCATTTATCCTGCCGTCGACCTGGCCAGCTTCAAGAAGTCTGGGCAACTGATTGCCGCCGTGACTTGTACGTTGCTGTAGACACGGATCAGTAAAAGGCCCCCCGACCCTCGATCTTGCCTTCACATATCGTCCGCGTACGCCTTGCGTTATCTCAGAAACCACGACCAAATTACTCTCTTGCTCCCTGTCGGGGGAACGAGAGAGAGAATTCACCTGACCAGACTCAACTTTGTTACCTTTTTTGTTGTTTGTTTAATGCTGTGTTTTCTGTACGATTTCATTACAACATTTCCTGCAAAGGATATCATAAAGTTGGTCTGTGAAATATGGCCTGCTTCGAAGAGAGAAATAATGTTTATAATTAGGGGAACAGCCAAAACTGAACAGTGCTGAAGATGATCTTATTCGTATTGATAATTTTGAAAGGCGGGTAATCCAGCAGATACTATTGAGCGGGCCAGACACAGGATCGTGGAGGTTTCACACATTTCCTACGGTCGTGACAGATGTTTCTCTTCAACCTCTGGAACTGCGTTTCCTAGTTACATAGTTCTAAGCATGATTTCTTTCCAATTTTCATGCACAAAATGTGTCTACTGTGCAAGAGTACAAAGCTGGCTTGATGAAGCTGCAATGTACAAAATTGGAAGATTAATCAAGTGCTCTGTTTTGAAACGCTGTCCTACGTTGGTCTGAGTTTGGTATTTCTCATTACATTTGCATTCATTCTTTGTCGTTAGGGATAAATTTCGTATGCAATAGGTTGAGAGTTGTGTCTGCTGCTTCGGTGGTGCATAAAGGCGTAGTAATTCGTTAACACGATACCGTATGTGCGGTTTAGCACGAATATGATACATGACTAGATATCAGCCAAGCTGTACGTCACCCACTCACTCAATCGAGCACACACACGTGCATGCATGCGCGCACATACATACTCATTGGTTGAATTTGAGAACCTGTGATAAGTCACCACCAAACCTTTCCATTCGATACTTATATGGATTCATCCCAGAACGCTTCATGTAAAGAACTAACTTTACATGGCGGAGGGACAAGAATCAAAACTCACGTTTCTGATTTGTTGTTTGGTTTGAAGGGAACATTTTCTGACACACCATTAATGATAAACCACTATTGTTTTGGATCAAGAACGTCGACAGTGTAGAGGTGGCATGGAAAACAGACTTCTTGAGAAAAGCATGTGTTGGAAATCTTACTGATGTGTTGTAAACCTCGGACAGCCTTTTACTTGAGAGGTCAGTGATGCAAAACCGAAGTAGAGGAAATGCAGGTAGTGCTTGTGCGACATTTTAAGATAGTTTAGTCGAAAATATGTATCCTAGATAAGTGTACTCATTTTCTATCCCCAGCTTCTCTCCTCCAATATGCCAGCACTCATGAGCTCCCAGATGACCCCCCCCCCCCCCCTTCCCAAAGAGAAACACCATAATTTTATATTTTGTCATATTCATACTCAGTCCAACAGACTCGGCTGAACTTTTTACAGTGTCTAGCTGATTCTGTAGGCTCATGGATGTATCTGAAAGTATGGCGACATCATCGCAAAAAGGAGGAGATATACTGTTGTGACATAAGGTTAGAGTTAGATGCAACGTTTACCCTACCAGGCCACTTCTTTTGCAACTTCCCGCACCACATAAGAAAAAAGGATCGGTGAGCATTTTCACACCTGCTTCAGCTCCGAGGTACAGACAAAATAATGTGTGTACCCTTATGGGCATCTCACACAGCTCTTTACACAATGAAACATAAACTTCAATGTATGCAACATTTTCCCATTAAGACCCTTGTTTCTCAAAACACGAAAAAAATGCATTTCTAGCGACATTGTCAAAAGCTTAGTAAAATTTAAAAAATGCTGCATATACTTTCTTTCTCCTCCCTAAATATCTTCCAACGATGCCTTATAGAGTGAATTATTGTCCACCATACTGTATCCTCTCCAAAAACCTTGCTCCCCAGCAATTAGTCCAAGGTCTTCCGTCCACTTTTGTAATCGGTAATTCAGAATATATAGAAAACCTCACTCTTTGCACTTGTTAAGGATCAGTTCAGTTCAGTTCAGTCTCTTAACCATGAGATGGGTTGTTGAGGCACCACTGATGACTTTCGGACAATCTTCCTCCATCGATTTATATCCTCTGTGGCTCGCTGTGAGTCAGCAAAGGTGAAGCCTGTCCACTCTTTGATGTTGTCTTCCCACCTCTTTCTCTGCCTGCCTCTCCTTCTCCCACCTGGTACGGTACCTTGCAGGATGGTCTTGGCCAGCCCACTGCCTCTTGACACGTGACCGTACCACTTCAGTTTTCTGCTTTTCACGATTGAGAGCAGGCCTTCGTACTGTCCATATGCTCTCCTGATCCTGTTGCTGACTTCCTCATTCGTG
>JAWQFJ010033604.1:247500-252500 GCA_034096865.1 Theodoxus fluviatilis
ACTTAGACACCTCTGCATCGATTTGCAGCTCATCGAATGTTCTCACGTGACGCCTGACGGGGGAGTTTGAGACGTGAAAAAGCTAGTGTTCACGAGTGAAGCAGGACGGGCGACAGTCTACGTCTCAAATTCTCAAATGTCCCGAAAATAGATCATGATTATTTCTCTGTGCGCATGGTGTGGTATTTGAATTATCATTGTTCCTGGTTATGAAACGTCAAAGATAACAGCAGATTTTTTTTATCTGTCTTAATCCTCAGTCAGTCCTTCATTTAGGATCTCTTTGACTAATGCCTCGCCTTGCTCACACGTCTGTTTTACAACATAGTGAGCAAATCTTTTCTCACCCTGCCTTTTTGGAATTAGAGTCTCTATAAGGCTTTTTGTAGTGACCCCATGAACTGTCCGATTTGTAGTGACCCCATGAACTGTCCAATTTGTAGTGACCCCATGAACTGTCCGATTTGTAGCTTCGGAAGGCAACATTTTCATCCGTCATCGACAAAATCCCAAATGAGCTTCGTGTAGTGAATTATCAGTATTCCTTCTATACTACTCAGGGCCAACCCTTTAAATCGTCGCAGTACATAATCATCCTGACAACAAGCAATCAGCTCTGAACTCCGAGAGGGAGTGAACTTTTGTACGTGTAGATCCCAGATTCAATATAGGTTGATAAGGTTGGTAATATCGCAGCTTTTAGCGAGGTCCCATGACATCGTCCCTTTATTGTCTGGTTAGCAAGGGGGGGGGGGGGGGGGGGGGGTGGTGTTAAATTTCGCAACCGACTGCTAATGCTACTGGAGGTCTCTGGCTTTTGTCAGTGACGCAGAAATTATACTTTTTATTAGTTATTCCTCGTTATAAGCTATTTGCTGCTCTATCTCTCGCAGAAGCTAGTATCAGACTTATGACGAGTCTTCGCGAAAACGTTTTTCTTTCGCCCAGGTCCACGCTGATTTCATGACTGCCTCCCAGGTCTTTCTCAACACACTCCCTTTTCCATTTCTACACTGCCTGTCTGCATTTGATTTCTTCTTATTCAGCTGCCAGGCGGCACGCTTTCCAGTGAGCTCTCACCATTTACACCTCCTACTTCGCTTCGCCTGCCTCTATTTACGCACTTCAAGTTGTTGCCCCTTTCGCTCGCAGCGGCCCATTCAAGCACCCCACTTCAAGGTCACCCCCCAGGCCCATCTACTCCTGAACGCCGGGCCATGTACATTATATGACAGAGGCGGGAGTAGTGGGAAAGGTCGTTGGGGTGGGTGGGGTGGGGGGGGGGGGGGGGATACCGAGGGAGGAAACGGGGTAATTAGAATGAAACGTCAAGTGGGGGACTAACGGAGCAGTCTTAGAGGATGTGTCGAAATGTGCTACTATTGGTTCTGCATTTTCAATTTAAAAGTGTCATTCATTTGTTCCATGTTCTCCGTCTTTGTGAAAGCCTTATCTCAGTAATGGACTGCAACAGTGTGCGAAGAATATCAAGTCTTGGATAACATATGTTTTGTACCTTTCTACCTCACTGAGCTCAAAATGATAAATTAAGAGAGCAAGCATAATAACGCTTCGAATTTTAATACAAGTTGATTTTGGTCAGAGTGAAATCCCAAGATACAGAGACGTGGTAGCGTAAATAAAAATGCTATCAATGCTCAAACGTTTATATTTTCGAGAACAAACACTCGCCCGTTCATCTCTAAACAAACAAAAACAGCAAACACTATCTTCATTTATAAATACTCTCACTGCAGAGTGAGACTTGACTACGGAAAGACCTTCTCACAAAATTTGCCCACACTGCACCAATCTATTGACAGTTATTAAGTGCGTCTTCCCCTTCATTCATTTTCTTCACGCAACCCTCCTCGCTTCCTCCCTCTTTCTGACAAGGCACCACCCTCACCCACCCCGTTTCCCACCACCCCACCGAATAGGAGGGAACTCTATCGCAGTGCGTGCCACAGTTGCCTCACAACCAGGCTGTGGGACAATGTTCCACAGATATCGCGCCACTGGCTTTCTCTGGCCTCGAAGTTCTGTTGCCCTGTCTCGGGCCCACCATGGAGTTTAACGGCAAGCCCCACCCCTACCGTCACGTGAGCAACATCAGAGTTGCAAGGAATAAGAAACAACTAAATTCATTCGACAGGTTTTGGGTCAACTTCATATGTATGAAGCAAAAGTGCATTGTGGCAGTTCAGGAATGGATTATGTGATGCATAAACATATGAATTTCCTAGTCAAAACACTGAGTACACATGCGATGATATATTCAAGAGTTCACTTATTTCCTGTTGACCAGAAGGGAATGTAACAACTACAGTACTTTTTGGAGACATCATTTGTCACTTAATTATCGATCCAAGGACACATGAGAAGCAGACAAAGTCCATCCACTTCACTTCTTCATTTCCGCTGTCGTGCACCTTGCGAATTAGAGCGTTTTTGGTTCCTTTTTGTTAACATCTGCTTAAGAAGATCGCTCAAATTATGTGAGCGCGTTGATAGAAATGTTATATTTTTTTCCTATTTGCAGGTCCCTCAGTGACAATTCTTTACAATTATGCTTCGGCAAGAATGTAGGAGAGACATCTGATCAGTATTTTGACAAACTGTCTCTATGTGAGAAAGGAAATTTTCTGAACGGAGTCTTTGTGCACGGGTCAAAAGCAGTCGAGGAGGTCAAGCTATTAAAAAACCTGAGAGACTGAAGGCACACTTGGGGTTTTACTTTGCAATTCATCACTTAAGTCTGGGTTTCGAACCACGTTACACTTCAACCCCTGGTCACTGGGCCGCTTCATCAATCCTTCACTGCCACGTGACAACAAACGCAGTGACAGACAGATAAGACGAACACAGTCAGATACAGCAACAACTCCACTCCCTGGGGAGTATTCCAACCCGATGCTGGCTCATGACAGTACAATCAATACAATAGTTAATCGCACTGCAGTGTGCCATTGCTGCTGTCACAGGTTTCCGATTCCAATGCGTGCTGGTTTATTACCTGCGTGTGAACTCATGAGGAACTCGAGAAATGCACAGTGGTGAGCGAGAAGTGAGCTCGTTTCTGAGGGATGATACGTTAGATGGGTTTTGTAGGCGGCCTGTAGAATGATTGTCTAACCTTTCTACTGTGATTTGCTGCGTGACTGCGGGACGTTCGTGTTGTTGTAGCGATCATCAGTGCGCCTCTTGTTTTTCATTACACATACATTTTGTCTTCATCGGCTGCTCATTTTGACAGCCTGTTAAACGGTAAAAGAGAATTACAGTAACTATTTTACCACAGGCTCGTGTCTTATGTTCAAATCTCTCCCCGAGACAGAAGAGTAACATCACCTTCACAGGTAGCCTGTTTCGTTTCTGGGGGGGAGGGGGGGAGGGGGGGAGGGGGGGAGAGGGGGGGGGGGAGAAGCAATGGGAGTGAGACACCTTGCCCCAAAATGCAACTCAAGAATCCGTGAAGTTTCGAATGCTGCTTCTGCTGGCCACAAGTGATAGCGGCAGAGGACTCCATAGCCTTGTTCTGATTGCGCGCTGCTCACGCCGACTTCACCGATTTTTTTCATTTTGTCGTGATTTTGTGACTTACGGCAAGCTTGCGGCGAGTATCCTAAGTTCGACATTGTCATCGGTGGTCGTTTACTGATGTACACTTCGCCGTTGTGGCCGATGCTGTGTTTTGACTGAGATCTTTCCCGACCGGAAGCGTTGTCCGCCATTAATTTCCTCGGTTCGCAAGCAAAACGCTCATTCTTAGATTAACTTACACACAAAGAGAAACACCGAAACTGATGTCCGGCATTTATTTATCAAAGCTATTTGTAGAATACAGCAATGGTTCTATTAAATATGCTATGCTATTCAATTCAAAATGTGGGTCGAAGCAGCTTGGGCGAGTTCGGGCTAGAGAGCTACACGATACGACATGCCTTATCAGACATCTCAGTGGTTCGGGAAGTCAAGTTGGGCATGCGGCCTATCCGTGTGCAACAGTCCCCGAACACAAGATCGCGTAAGTCGACTTCGGCCTATCCGTGTGCAACAGTCCCGAACACAAGATCGCGTAAGTCGACTTCGGCCTATCCGTGTGCAACAGTCCCCGAACACAAGATCGCGTAAGTCGACTTCGGCCTATCCGTGTGCAACAGTCCCCGAACACAAGATCGCGTAAGTCGACTTCGGCCTAACCGTGTGCAACAGTCCCCGAACACAAGATCGCGTAAGTCGACTTCGGCCTATCCGTGTGCAACAGTCCCGAACACAAGATCGCGTAAGTCGACTTCGGCCTATCCGTGTGCAACAGTCCCGAACACAAGATCGCGTAAGTCGACTTCGGCCTATCCGTGTGCAACAGTCCCGAACACAAGATCGCGTAAGTCGACTTCGGCCTATCCGTGTGCAACAGTCCCCGAACACAAGATCGCGTAAGTCGACTTCGGCCTATCCGTGTGCAACAGTCCCGAACACAAGATCGCGTAAGTCGACTTTGGCTTTCGTTCACATTGGGTACTACGCCTACTTAGAAGACAGCACCAACCTTCGGGCCTAGAGCTCTGTCATTTATCGCCTGGTCTAGGTGTACTTCGGGCTGCATGCACCTATTGATTTTTCTCTCTGTTCGATCTGTTTACTTTGGATCGCGAACTCAGGGACATACGAGGAAAACAACTGATCAAGAAGACTGACTGAAAATGTTCTGAAGAGTGTTATGCCCTAATGTAAAGTGTACAGCTATTTGAGGCCCAGACACGGGTGATGAGTCGCTGTTGAAACTACACCTTTACCTTCAACAATAAATACCAAGAGAAACTGTTTTTCTTCTGCTTGATGAAGTCAAAAACACGTGAAGAAATAAAGATGAGTTTCAGATGTATTCTCGTCAGCGTATCCTTCGCATTTGTTTCAATTCGCTTTTAAGCTGTTAATTTTGTCTCTCGATGGTAGGGGTGTAAGATGTGAATGATAATTCTTCAAGATGTGTTGCC
>JAWQFJ010033604.1:257500-262500 GCA_034096865.1 Theodoxus fluviatilis
TAAAAAAACTGAAAATTCAGAAGAATAGTGGAAGCCATTACTGGGTACGAATTTCCCGGCAAAATGACTCGCTGCTTAAAAGGAAGGCAACTTTTTACACGCATTACACGTAAGTTCAGTATCGATGACGGACATATACATAATTAAAAAGCGGCTGGGTCTTGTAGTGCAGAACTGCCGTCAGGCCTTTAGAGATATAACTCTTAGAACAATGAGAGGATACTGGGCCATGCGTCGGTCCCGGTCATAAAAACTGAAAATTCAGAAGAATAGTGGAATCCATTACTGGGCATGAATTCCCCGGCAAAATGACTTGCTGCGGTAAAAGGAAGGCAATGCCACGATAAATGATAGACAAGTTTCATGGTGTAAAAGAACGAACTATGGGGTTGCCTAAAGAAGCGAAAAATTGCGTTGCTGGCCGGTGCGAGCGGTCGACTGCACAATTGAGGTCACACAGGTCGTCACGGCAATGACGTCTACAACACAATCCCCGGGAAGATGCCGGATCTACTGTACGCTTGAAGGTCCATGGCGTCTAAACTTCGCACATTTGCCAACCAACATGCCACGATTCTAGTCCACGCTGCCATGAAAACAGTTGAATGTGCAACACAGCGACTCCAGTTCGAACATCCGATGGCCTACCGGCGGGTAGCAGAAGACTGCTGAAATAATTAGTGTATGCATGTTTAAACTATCTTACACCACTACCGAGAGCGTCGTACAAATCATACCACAGAGACCAGTTATCTTTAATCTTGGAGGTTTGCTCTCTGTTTCCGAAATGAAAAAGGCTGCTGAACAGCAACAATATTGAAGACCCTGGTCCGGTGCAAGGCTGGCAGATCACAGCTGCATTCTCAGCTTATACAGCATCAATGAAGACAGGACTCTTCCGAAATGCAAGAATATCACTGATCTACAGAAACAGACAACCACAGAGGCATTTCCATGCTCGGTGTACATGGAAGAAAATCTAGTACGCATCAGAAAAAATAATACTCTGAGACTTGGTTGACGAAGCTGTCAGTAAGCCAGGGTTGCTTTAAACGTGACTACCAGAGTGAGCATTATCTTCGCTATCCTCTCTGCAGGAGAAATGTCGTCAGCAACATCAAGGGTCATGGACAATCGTTTGTTGATCTGATCAAAACCTTGGACACCACTATCAGCGTTGATCTCTGGCACACCTTGGGGACCTTGGTTGTTTAACGAAATGATCAGTCATCACCAGGCTACTTCATGATGGCCTGACAAGCAGAGTATTAGTAAATGTCATCTTAAAATAAAGGTGCTGAACTAGAATGAGTGGCTGGAATCTAATTTCGTTCAAAACGAGAAAAAAGTTCTTAACTGCCTTTTTTCCATGTAGTGCACGTCAAAACTAAAAATAAAAAGGCGCCACTCTTAGAAAGTATTCTCTGATGACTAGACTTTACACAATTTAAAATATGATGTAAAAATAGTTTAACTGCAGTGATGTGTGATAAAAATAACGCGCGCACTTAACTTAAATCCTCTCTATTTGAGTACAGATTCACAATACTATACCCCCCCAAAAGTTGCATTCATCTTCTATCGTCTGCCGTCCTCCCTTCCCAACCGCACCCCAACAGCAAACAACCCACTGACTCCTACCCCCGCCCTTTCACTCAGGCTTGTCAAGACCCCAGACGTCCACCAGTGTGTGCTGCTACCATCACCACACCCTCCTCTCACATGCGCCATTCAAGAGCCGGAAATGTCCCCGCCACCTGCTCCGTTAGCTTTGACCTTCAAGTGTCGCTGCTTGACTGCCCCTCCTTTGACGCTGGCCGTGACGTCATGGCCGGGACGTCGTTATTGACGCAGCACCTGTCGTGACGTCATAAAATCGCCATCCTCTGAATGGGACTGTGCTACGCGTTCACCCTTGCGTGCACACTTTAGGTCGGCGAGCTGCTGCCTTCAAAGATCGTGAATTCTGATCCCTCTCTAAGTGGGAACAAAGGGACACGTGGGGAAGTTGAATGGGAATTCGAAGTAAGCGCGTCAGGAGGAGAAGGTGTTAAACTATTGGGCGGGGTCTGCATCGCTCGAGCGTGGCTGAGACTAGTGAATATAGTCTCAGCAACAGGTTGGTCACGTGATAGCCTAAATTCTTCCATAACATGCATACCAACGTTCTGAACAGCCACGCTGAATGCCATATCACATCGTGAGTGTATTCCTCCGCTTGCTGTGATACACTCCATACTGGCAGCCATTTTTTCCGTCAGTTCATTTTCTAAACATCGATTTCCCATGAATGTAAAACTTGTGTGCGGTAAAATTCGAATCACAAGAGTGTAATATTGTGAACTCTACTAATTATAAGGACTTTGAATACAACAGCAATATTTATACTTCATTGAGCGAGTTCGGAGGGTCAGAGTCGATCTCTGGATGTGAATTCTTGTCAGCAAACCGTTAGATGACAACTAAAGACGCTTCAGCGTTTGTGTGAACAGTGATTACACGTACCTTGTCAGCAAACCGTCAGATGTCAATTCAACACTGTCTAGTCTCGCTGGATAAGCAGTGAATCAGAAAATGGCTTTAACTTCAGCTCCAAAGAAAAGAAAAAGAACAGAAATGACACCCAAAGACAAAGTGGACTTGCTTGATCGCTACCGAGAGCTAAATTCTAAAAGTTTGAGGGAAGGTGCTGACATTTTGGGTGTGTCGGCATCATTTCTGTGCCAGACACTGAAAAAAGAAGATGAACTTAGGGCTGATATCGCAGAGGGCTCCAGTCAAGGCCAAAGGAAGCGTCGGCGCTGCGGAAAGGATAAAGAGACAGAAGATGGCTTAAAGCGGTGGTTCGACTCTATCCAAGCGCGCAACACACCTGTAAACGGCCCAATCCTGTGTCAGAAGGCGGAACAGATTGCTTCCCAGCTTGGTCGCTCCGAATTCAAAGCTACAAATGGGTGGTTTAACAGGTGGAAGAAACGCAACGGCTTGGTGAAGCGGGAAGTGCCGGTTAATAAAAACGCCGCTTATTAAAAACACTTTTGTTCGGTCCCAATGTGTTTTTAATAAGCGGCGACTACTGTATATACACAATCGCACGTGCGCAAGGCAGTTTACAACCTTATAGACACGTTCGCGCTAAAAGTAGTTCTCAAATGATTTCCTGAAAATCTCATAGATTAGTTTTATTAGAACACCAAATTTGTGTTTATCTATCGGGATAAATAATTGGAGTGAAATAGAATCGCCTCTTTTTACTCTCAATGGTCTTCTGATCATGTTGAATTTTGATTGGTAGAATCATTGGAATGTGGATTCGAAGTCACGTGACCAACCTGTGTCAGAGATAGTATTACATCTCTGTGTTCAGAATGGGGCGGGGTCTGCATCGCTCGAGAGCTGCTCTTTGGGAGCGTGCATGGGAACTAGTTCCGTCTTTGTGGCTCTTCCAGATGCCCTTTGAACACCCTACATACACCCCATGACGGTCACTGGAAACTGTGTGATGCCAAATACTTAGAGAGTGCAGAGAGAGAGAGAGTGTGCTGCGCAGGTGCTTGATGTGGTAATTTCTACTTGAAATGAAGACCTTTGCTTCTAGTATTTACGCAACCATACGAAAACTTCAGTTGTTGTTATTCCGCAATTTAGCACGATTACATTCAACAAAATGTATCAACATTTTCAGCATTATACTCAAGTTCACTACATTCGGAGGAAAGGTAGGGGAAGGAGCAGTGGAGAGAAAACAGCCCAAGAAATGAGCCATGAAGATTGTTTTCTTTACGTTTGTAAATAGTCACACTGTTTTCACTGTTTGCATTCAAACATGTCTTAATTTTTTAACAACTTTATGTATGTACATATTTTTGTCATAACACTTGTGTCTTATACATGTATGGGCTGGACGAGATAAATTCCTCAAAAGGCGACGAATAAGGTATCAGTATCAGTATCAGTATTCTTTTCAAACAGAATTGCATGACGTGATATGTTCAAAAAGATTGTTGCTCTCTCCATCTCAATCGTCGACATTCTGTTTAATTGTACCCGTAAACAAAACGTGAGCACCAATACTTTATACGTACTTTACCATAAAAGTAATATTTCTTTCTTTGCTCCAATACGATTCCAATTGGGTAGCTGATTAAGATTCAGAAACAGTGACATTTGCATAAATAGGTGTCGGTAATGCCAAATCGGAAGCTTGCTGTTTTGTACTGATAAAAGTTGATGGTTAAAAGCCTACAGCAAATGGCTCTTAGTACAAAGAATAAAGCTGTGAACGTTTGCAACTTGTCTGCCGGGCAGCAGTGGACCCGATTAGACCAACTAACCATGTGTAGCATTTGTCCAAGTCCACTCATAATGCCACGGAAAGCGCACTGACCATATGCGGTATTTTCCTGCGTGTCCCCCCTGAACTATCGCTGTGCTTCTCTTCGTGAAGACGTTGGTGGTGTGATGAACAAGAAATTCTGAGACACGCGGAGACTCCCCTGCAACAAACAGCCAGACTGCGGCACCCAGCAAGGACCCCATAATATTTACATTTAAACCATACATTCGCAAAAGGCACTGAATAAAATCGAAATATTTTTAGATGTTCCGGGTTTCTATATACCGTATGCCAGCAAAACATTCTAAACAGAGTTAGGTTTTTTGGTGTTGTTGTTGTTGTTGTTGTTTTGTGGTGGTTATCTTTTTCTTTTAAGACGTAACTGACCTGTCAGGTAAGATATGGATAGATACATGTTATTATAAGACCTTATTAACCATCTGATACTTCAACAGTGGAAGACAGGAACATGGCCGTTTCATGTCAACACTTGAGGCCCACTAAAGGAGTCCACTGTTCAGTCGTGAAACAATTCACCATTACAAATTTATCTGTCTCTTCAGAGCTGCCATCGGTCTACGCGGGTGAGTACCTCATGCAGTAACTGTCACAAATTTACTCTGCAAACGGATGGATTTGAAGAGAGGATTCGGTAGATTCTAAG
>JAWQFJ010033605.1:0-5000 GCA_034096865.1 Theodoxus fluviatilis
TCTGGCTGTCAGGTCGGAAGACACTCCGATGTTCTTCTCTCGAAGCTCTTTCCTCTTCTGGAGTATAGCCAACTTGTCGGACGACCTGGCCACACACACAATGAGAGGGCGAGCTTTCCCTGCTGCTCGCTTCCCCACGCGGTGAGCTCGCACTACGTCAGTTGGTTGCATGGGAGTTTCAAGCACATCGTTCACGACCTCGAGCACTCTCTGCACGGACTCTTCGTAGGTTTCACTTCCTTCGCTTTCCTTCACTCCGTGCAGCAAAATATTGTCCCGGCGGCTACGCCTCTCCTGTTGTTCGACGCGTTCGCTCAATTCCCCCATGAAAAACTCAAGCCCATCCTGCCTGTCTTCTAATTGAACTATGTGTTCTTTCATACAGTCGATCTTTTGTCCTATTTCTGCAACCCCTTTCTCGATCTCCAACACCTTTTCCATCACGCCGTGAAATTCTCTCTTCATGGTTTCTATTTCACTTTTCAACTCGTGGGCTAGCTTCATCCTAGATTCTTCTATGTGTTCATACATTACTTTCATCATTTGTTCCATGTCTTCCTTTTCCAGTGGCCCCGGGTTTTTTCTATATCCATTGCTAGCAACAGGAGGGACGATCTGTCATATGTGTAGCCTGTGGAGCTTGGCACATGGACATACGGTGCTGATTCTGTCGCCGAGCACACATCAGTGCCTCGCATAGCAGACAGGAAACTGGTTGCACAATTCGATGTCAGAGACGCGTGCAGGCAGTGAGCAATACCAATCATCGTGAAGACAACAGCGACACGTATCATCATTCTAGCAGCAATTTGAATTATGCAGTTCTTTTTCAGCGTTGTAGAGCAGCAGCTACTGTGCCGGCACGAGGGCGCCATTCCGACACGCGCTTCGAAGCATCCTATGCGGGCCCTGTATGTAGCGGTGTCTACCCCCATGCTGGCTGAGATCCTTCCACTAACCGCTAAAGACTCCTCCAGCAACCAGCAAAAACTCGGCACTGACAAACAGTTTAACAATGGCACTAGCGTGACGCTACACTCCTTTGCTAAGAGTCACGGAACGCCTGCGTGTGTCAGTGCTATCACAGTTCGTTTTTTTAACGGCAAGTCGGTAGAGTATCACTCACTGGCCCAGCGCGCCAAAAGTCCCAAGAAAAGAATTGCACCGAATGTTCACAAAGGTCTGGGCACAATTCAGATCACTTACTTAGTCAATAAAGTCTGCAACACGACTCGCGGTCCGAGGGAATAGCACTTCTACACTGGTCTGGCCAACTCAATCCGTAACCTCGGCAGGGTTGACGCGCACGGAGCGCAACGCACGTCTGCCGAAGTTGGTCAAAATGGAGAACAAAAAACCACTACATGTCCGAATAAGCAGAGATATATGTAACTTACATCATCACTAGATGTCCAACCTAATCCACTGAATCTCTGCAGTGCACATTTCCTCGTTCGGTCCCAATCTCGAACCCGATACGCAGAGCTCTGTCCCACACGTCCGCTCTCGAGCTCGGCACAGTCGTGAATGAGAGAGAGAGAGAGAGAGAGAGAGAGAGAGAGAGAGAGAGAGAGAGAGAGAGAGAGAGAGAGAGAGAGAGAGAGAGAGAGAGAGAGAGAGAGAGAGAGAGAGAGAGAGAGAGGGGGGGGGGGGAGAGAACAATCATGCCAGTGCCACAGTTCGAAATTTGGACAATATCGACGGAATTGCCACAATCCGCAAGTTCAAATTGATGCCTACGTCATCCAAAGTGAAGCAAAATTTGCCGAAATATACAGTGCATGGTGCACAGTGTATTATCACTAGAATTGTTATGTACATTGGTGGAAATTAAAAACATATAAACAGAAAATGTTCAGACAATGTTTGTGTGAGAGGCTATTGTATTGTTTACATTAAAAATCTTTAAGTATAAACAGCATACATCAAAGAAATTGAGAGCAACAACTTCAAAATAACAACTGCAAAATCAACAAACAAAATTGTCATTAGCATTAAGAAATCAAGTCAATAGTCGGTGTGACCACCCTGGGCAGGGAGCAATGCTGTAAGCTTGCGTGCTGTGGCATCAACAAATAAAACGAACATTAGCAACAACACATTGTGTCAGAACTCGGTTTGACCACCCTGGACACGGAGCAACGCTGTCAGCCTGCGTGGCATGGAGAGCAGTATCTCATTCAGCTGTCCCTGGGGGATGGCGTCCCATCCTTTCAGCAAAGCTGCCCGCAGTTCTGCTCTTGACCTGGGAGCTAGGCTCTTCTGCCGCTTTCGCCGACCCAACAAGTCTCATACTTGTTCCATAGGGATCATGACTGGAAAGAAGGGCGGCCACTCCAACACCTCCACACTTTTGTCAGCAAGAGCTGCATGTTGGTACGAGCAAAGTGAAATCTTGCATTGTCCTGCACGGAGATGACTTCAGGATGGTCTCGAATGTACAGATGGACGTGCCACGTCAACATTTCCTGTCTGTAGCGCTGAGCATTAATGTTACCCTCAATGACGACGGTTCCGACCGAAGCAAATGACCGCCCTAACCATGACAGCTCCTCCTCCAAAGCGATAGTCTTCATTTAATTCTTGTCAAACAATTTTCATAATATCGGACATGAGCAGATTTCCCCTCGCAGGAAAAAAACCCATGCAAGAATTGATATTCGAGAGTAATGAAACATTAGGCGATATTCGTTCAGAAAAAACGAAGAGCGACATTCGAGAGTAATGAAACTGTAGGCGAAACGCAACATTAGGCGAAACGACCATTATCATTAGGCGAAACGAGCAAAATTGACGCTAGGTGCAGTGGCGGCGGTTACGCCTAAATTTGATGGATTAGGCGAAACGAATTTAGGCCAATCGGCGTGTACCCCTTTGGACAGGTGTGGTTAGAGACACGGAGTGCAGGGAGGCCTCTCACGGTCTGAGAGAAACACTCATGGTGCCGACATAAGCACCTCCGGAAGAAGACCCAGCTTCCGGCGGACAGGCCAGCTCTAACCATTAGATGCGAACGCTGTGATTAGGACTGCCACTCCCGCATGGACTCCTGAGCCACAGCAGACGCTGTCCACGGGACGGGATTGGCAGCCAGCAACGCGGACCCATGGTCGTTCGGGACTGACGGAGACCTGCTACAGAACAGAACAGCAAGCGTGTGCCGTACTTGCATTGATTTGAGACTGTACACAATGCGAGTACTTTTGCATGTATCGCAGTCCGCGTCGTCACAGTCTGTCTGTCTGACGGTCTAACTGCATGTTGCTAACTTTGCAACAAGTTTTCTTGGAATCTCCATCAAACTTGGCCCAAGGGTAGTAGGCACAAACATGTTTCTATGTAAATCTTTTTTGATGACCTCTTGAGAAGAAGAAGTTCGTTGTGGAGACCCAGCTGTATCAGACAATGTGCACGTGATTTTTTGCTCGGACTCTATGGCTGATTCTGCCACCTAACTCCATACAGACTATTTGATGGGAATTCCTTTATCGTTGGGTCTTTTCCATTTGATTTACCCATGAGTAAAGGTAACATTTGTCCATTATGTTACACATAAGCTCAGCCCCCATCTCCTCAACTGAAAATACGAGCTACTGCCAGTAACCTTCATGGACCATAAACATTGTGTCCTTTCTGGTCACATCCCTATACCTTAACACTGAAACTGAAGTCACAGAAGTCTGTTAATGAGTTAAGAGTACCTGCGAGCGCTCGCTGAATTAGCCTTCTGAAAAAGCGATTTTAGTGAGAATGGAACGTTGCGTGCAGTTTCTATTACAGATACTAATACTAATAATTCTACTAAACTAGCAGCCGCAAGAGGGTTTCTATTCAGGAAGCGAAAATGGCGAACTCTTTCGAGCTCTTGCAATCCTGAACACCCAACCAGCGTCTATAAAACTACTAAATGGGACCCAGTCACTAAAAAACCGCAACAGGCAGCTGCTAGTCCTCTTATTATTTACAACCGCTGTCCACAGACCTTGTCGGTTCATTTCCAAGGGGTCGACGCTGCGAAACGCCATCAGCCAAATCGTGACCGTTTGCTTGTTGATTCAATGGCACAGTCCATGTTTTATCCCTCCAGGTTTACTGGAGGTCCTACAGACTTTATCTGTGTGTCAGTCTGTCTGTCAGTCCCGACTTAACGGCTGATTTCTCAAAAACTACTGGACGGATTTTCTTTGACATTTTGCACACTTACTGGAAGTTAGGTCCGATTGAATGTTTCAAATTTTCAGAATCGAGGTTTGAAAAGAAAGTGGTTTTTAAGGTCGTAAACTCGAAAACCCCCCCTAAAATGTCAATTGACGGAATGGCGAAATGCAAAATGTGTGACGTGATCAATAACGTGACGTAATTTTATCTGTATGTCTGTCTATCAGTCCCGACTTAACGGCTGATATCTCAAAAACTGCTGGACGGATTTCCTTGACATTTTGCACACTTACTGGAAGTTAGGTCCGATTGAATGTATCAAATTTTCAGAATCGAGGTTTGAAAAGAAAGTGATTTATTTAGGTCGTAAACTCGAACACCCCCCCCCCCCCCCTCAAATGTCATTTGACGGAATGGCCTAATCGAGATCGAGTCAAACAGAGTTATCTTTTCCTACTTTCCGCAAAACAATGGCTTCTTCGTATGTTGAACGTCTACCAGCAGACGCAAAAAGCGGTAATACGAGAAGATTATTGACGTTGATGGGTTAGATCCGTATGAAATACCAAACAGTTCGTCGTCTGTCGACAAAAACCAGTTGCCGGACATAAACCACGCCAGGATTGTACAATATTTTGTGCTGGGTCACACCAGTTGTTCACTGGCACATTTTGTAGAGCGTTGGACTCTTGGTCATGTGTGACCAGGTTCGATTCTGCGCTGAAACTTTTTTTCTCTTTTTTTTGAGAGGTTGTGGGTTCGAACCGGACCTGGTTTTTTGTATTTGTGTGTGTGTGTGTGTTTTTCCCCCCTCTTTTCTCGAGAGGTTGCGGGTTCGAACC
>JAWQFJ010033605.1:10000-68802 GCA_034096865.1 Theodoxus fluviatilis
TATTATCATTTTTTCAATCTTCATATTCTTTTGTCATTCTGTGTGTGAATCTCTGCAAATGCACTGCGGATTAACAGGCAGCTATCGCTAGGGGTGGGGTGGTGGGGTGGGTAGGTAGATCGCTTCCCAATAATATTATGTGGCCCCCTAGTTTGCGTAGCCCTCCAGCTTGGCTTTCTGTCCCACACCCCTTTCCTCGGACGAGTCCAGTGGTCGGGCCGTCCCCGGAAGATTTTTCCGGATGATGTCTGCAATCGACCTTGGAAGTCTAGTAGCGTTGGTGACGGACTGTAGTGAGGGCAACCAACAAGAGTGTTCAGTGTTCACACAGTTGCCCCTGTGAAGACCAAACAAAGAAGAAATGATCAAAATAAAATGTTCACTGTTCATACAGTTGCCCCTGTGAAGACCAAACAAAGAAGAAAGCGCAAGAAATGACCAAGACAAAATGTTCACTGTTCGCCCAGTTGCCCATGTGAAGACAAAGAAACAAGAAAGCGCAAGAAATGACCAAAAGAAAGTGTTCAGTGTTCACTCATTGCGTCTGTGCAGAACAAAGAATGAAGAATGTGAAAAACCCCTTTGAACTTGATGTTCACCTGCCTGTTACACACCAGGAAGCAAGGACATCAGCCTACCGAAATGAGGCAACACTTGATGTGCAGTCAGGAGTTCACTCGGGGCATCTGAGAGTTGTCTATCTCTCTCTGAGTTTTAATGTGTAGTGAATGAACATCGCCACATCTAAGAAATGATACAGAGGCATGCTGAAGTAAAATCTACAACCAAATGTGTTACTTGTGGCGCATGTTTGTGCCATGAGAAGAACAGAAACAGTTTGTTTTTCCACGAATGTTGAT
Source organism: Theodoxus fluviatilis (assembly GCA_034096865.1). NCBI lineage: Eukaryota > Metazoa > Mollusca > Gastropoda > Cycloneritida > Neritidae > Theodoxus > Theodoxus fluviatilis. The sequence continues at coordinate 10,861 of JAWQFJ010033605.1, forward strand.
GTGGTTGATTGGCAATGATATTGCTATTTATAACAACACTCAGGCTTCCACTTCAGTGCTCTGGTTACTTCCCTTTGTGTCCATATGACATAAAATCTTTCATTCTAAAAAGTAATGTCCCTGTTTGATAATGGTATACTAGTCAGTCATTCTTCCTTCCTGCCAGGTGTTCCCCAAAAGCGATAACATGTAGTAAAGAGTGTACTGGCTTTCCCTCCTTTTTTTCAAAACATTAAAATGTAGATGAAGTCAAAATCTCTCCAGAACAAAAATGTCATGCACTGTAGAGTGTATTTGATGAACAAAATGTATTCATTTGAAAAGGGTGTATAATTTGATTTTTTCTCTCTCCAAAATCGATGTAACAGCTTCAAAGGCAATATGCTTGCAAAGGTCGCTATAGATCATTACAAAAACATTATCAGCTCAAAGTGTATGGAGTGCTGACATTGGTACAATCTGAGAGAAAAAAGTACTAATTAGCTGTGCAATACCATTCGATTTCAAAAGGAATGCTGTGAATTAAATAACAGTAGCCTGCGAACTTTGTCTTGGTGTAGAAAACACCAGATGCGCTTATTTCTGAGTCACCTGCGGACGATGTGCGACGTCTTTTATTCAACCCGGTGTAATAATTATGTTCCTGACTTGAGTGGAAATCTTAAGGTAATTGTGCCAGTTTTTAAAAGTCATTTTTGAGATTAATTCCAAAAGATATGTTTTTCATATCACTTTGTAGTAAATTCAATGTAGAATGTTTCTGGGGGGAAGTAGGTATTTCATAGTTTTAAAACTTGGGAGGAAACCACCAACTGTCAGTTGTCATAATAAGATTTGAGAACTTCACACGCATTTTTCTGTTTCCGGATTTTCATCGCTATGTTATATTTTAGACATCAAACCTCTGCGTCTTGAAGTTTGATTTGCTTGAAACGGGTCCTTTTTGGTTTATACGGCCTGCTTCATGAGATGACTTATAATCAAAACTGTATCTCCCTGTATGTCAGAGTTACATGATCTTGACTATATAATTAGCGACTCAATTTGTGAAATGTTAAATGTGAAATTGTGTTAAAATGAAATGGTGAGGGTAGTTGTCTTTATTTTGGGTCAGGACATACCCTATGTACTGTTCGACTATGCAAAAATTACAAGTTCCTATCATTAGCTTCTTTTCTGGTATTATGTTTCAAAAACTGGCAAAATGTGTTGTCTCGGCAACGATATTGGAAAACTCATAATGCAAATACATCACAGGTAGACAGCACTTTAGTAGTACAACCCAGTTGGTGAGAAAATTGGATTATACAAATTCAACTGACAACAAATGAAGGTGGCTGGTCACTGCCACTTCAAGCCTCTGCGAGTCCCTGCCAGCAGGCTTTGGCAAGTCAAGGCCAGCCACGCCACAGCTTCAGTGAAACCTGTTCTCAGGGTAAATCCAAGGATGCCGGCTGCGAGTCCTGCCGACGGTCTGGTTAAGCGCTCATCGATCTTTCAGCTACAGCGCATCCTAACCCTCTCATAGCCGCAGGAATGATGGCTTCGGATATCAAGTGTCGCACGCGTCCTCGAGCGACAGGAAATTCCTCAGTGCATCTGGTGCTCTGTGAGCCGAGGGAAATTTCATGGCCTACCGTTATTCAACGCACACGAACACATACACACTTTTACCCTCACGCTTGCTTATACATACACACACGCGCGTGCGCACACACGCGCGTACACACTACACACACATACATACACTACACACACACACACACACATTATACACACACATACATGTGTAGCGAGGGGGTTCCTGTTTGGTGTGGGACCTAGGCGCAGGGTGGGGCTATAGAGAGGCGTTTGAACTTCTCTCTACCCCATAGCACAGGACCGACCCCTGGGTCGAGCTGGTCAGGCTGGCAGGAAGTGTAGAGGCAGTGTGCCTCACTCCCTTGACTCCTCGAGTGGTCAGCAGACAAGCAAGGCTTGGCGTCAGTTTTCCCCGTCTTTATTCATGGTAACAAGGCAATTCAGGGCAATGCAGGCATAAAAGCTGTACACCGGAATGACCTTCCCGTGACCTCTCGCTCTGCCATCCTGACTGTCGCTCGTTCGTGCTTCTCTGGTCTCTCGTCTTACCTCTCTCCTTCTCGTCTCATCTCGTCTCTGGTCTCTGCCCATGTGTTGGCGCTATTTAGGCAGGGGCTTTAAATAGCCATCACGAGGGCGTGAGCGAGCGCAAACGAAACTTCTAAAGCAGTGCATCTATATATTAATACGCAAAGGTAAAACTTTGTGCAACATCTCCTCCGAGACCGTTTCGCCGATCGCTTTGCTTTTTGGCATCAGCCTAGAGGATGGTCGGGAAGGGGTCGTAGGGTATTTTTCGTGACCAAATTTGACTTTGAAGTGACGTTTTAGGGCGTCGCAAATTTCAGGTGGCAAGGGACGGAACTCTGAAAGGGAAGCTGTGGCATGTGTGACGTCGAATCAAAGAATGACGTGACGCAATTTCGTAATTTTCTTCTCCCTCAAGTCCTCGCAAGTTTCAGTCGGCCTTCGTCCTATGATCGCATGGGTAGGTGGGGGAGAGGGAGGTAGTGGGAGGGAATGGGGTGGGGGAGAGGGAGATGGTGGGAGTGGGTAGGGGAGAGGGTGATAGTGGGAGGGGGTGGGGCAAGGGGGAGAGGGAGATGGTGGGAGGGTTAGGTGGAGGAGAGGGAGATGGTGGGAGGGGATGGGGTGGGGGAGAGGGAGATGGTGAGAGGGGGTGGGGTGGGGAGAGGGAGATGGTGGAAGTGGTTGCTTGGGGGAGAGGGAGATGGTGGGAGGAGGTTGGGGAGAGGGAGATGGTGGGAGGGGATGGGGTGGGGGAGAGGCAGATAGTGGGAGGGGATGGGGTGGGGGAGAGGGAGATGGTGGGAGGGGATGGGGGGGGGAGCGAGATGGTGGGAGGGGATGGGGGGGGGAAGAGGGAGATTGTGGGAGGGGATGGGGGGGGGGGAGGGAGATGGTAGGAGGGGATGGGGGGGGGGGGGAGAGGGAGATGGTGCGAGGGGGTGGGGTGGGGGAGAGGGAGATGGTGGGAAGGGATGGGGTTGGGGAGAAAGGAAGATGGTGGGAGGGCTGGGGTGGGGGAGAGGGAGATGGTGGGAGGGAATGGGGTGGGGAAGAGGGAGATGGCGGGAGGGGACGGGTTGGGGAAAAAGGAGATGGTATGAGAGGTGGGGTGGGTGGGGGAGAAAGAGATGGTCGGAGGGGATGGGGGGGGGGGTGAGAGGGAGATGGTGGGAAGGGATGGGGGGGGGGGAGAGGAAGATGGTGGGAGGGGGTAGGGGTAGGGGAGAGGGAGATGGTGAGAGGGGATGGGGGTGGGGGAGAGGGAGATGGTGGGAGGGGATGGGGTGGGGAAGAGGGAGATAGTGGGAGGGGAGGGGGTGGGGGAGAGGGAGATGGTGGGAGGGGGTGAGGTGGGGAAGAGGGAGATGGTGGAAGTGGTGGTTTGGGGATGAGGGAGATGGTGGGAGGAGGTTGGGGAGAGGGAGATGTTGGGAAGGCATGGGGTGGGGGAGAGGCAGATGGTGGGAGGTGGTGGGGTGGAGGAGAGGGAGATGGTGGGAGAGGATGGGGTGGGGAAGAGGGAAATGGTGGGAGGGAATGGGGGTGGGGGAGAGGGAGAAGGTGGGAGGGCATGGGGTGGGGAAGAGGGAGATGGTGGGAGGGAATGGGGTGGGGGAGAGGGAGATGGTGGGAGGGGATGGGGTGGGGGAGAGGGAGATGGTGCGAGGGGGTGGGGTGGGGAAGAGGGAGATGGTGGGAGGGAATGGGATGGGGAAGAGGGAGATGGTGGGAGGGGACGATGTGTGGGAGAAAGAGATGGTGGGAAGGGATTGGGGGGGGGGGGGTGAGAGGGAGATAGTGGGAGAGGACGGGGTGGGGGAGAAAGAGATGGTGGGAGGGGATGGGGTGGGGGAGAGGGAGATGGTGCGAGGGGATTGGGGGGGGGGGGAGAGGGAGATGGTGGGAGGGGAGGGGGGAGGGGAGAGGGAAATGGTGGGAGGGGAGGGGGGGGGGGAGAGGGAGATGATGGGAGGGGACGGGGTGGGGAAGAGGGAGATGGTGGGAGGGGGTGGGGTGGGGAAGAGGGAGATTAAACTTGCCGTGCTTTGCAACCACAGATTGTGATGTTTGATTTTTTTTTACTCTCTTCTCTCTCTCTCTTCTGTCTCTGTCTCTCTCCCCGTGCGTAGCACGGGTATGCATTCAGTCTTCTTTCATCATACCTCATCGACGTTCTGATACACATATCATCAACAACAAGTTTGCTACATTAATAATAATAATACTATAAGAATAATCTATATATTAATACGCAAAAGGTAAAATTTTGTGCAAGAACTCCTCCGAGCCCGTCTCGCCGATCGCTTTGCTTTTTGGCATCAGCCTAGAGGACGGTTGGGAAGGGGTCGTAGGGTATTTTTCGTGACCAAATTTGACTTTGAAGTGACTTTTTTTTACGTTTTTACGTTTTGGTGTTGCAAGGGACGGAACTCTATCCCGACTCTGGAAGTTTCGGTATGTGTGACGTCGAAGAATAACGTGACGCAATTTCGTAATTTTTTTTATCCCTCCAGCTTTTTAGGTCATCGCAAGTTTCAGTCGGCCTTCGTCCTATGATCGCATTTTTGGTGGACCAACTCGGATCGGATCATATATATACGTTAGCGTGAGCAAAGATTATAGGTTACCTATAATCTTTGGCGTGAGTCAGTTACAGACGAGGGGATTGAGCGCGGGACTGTGAACGCTCGAAAGTCCTAAAGTGGAAACGCCGTGTTACATCCGGGTTACTGCGACCATGTGGGGAGGAGGGACGGGAAGGGGAGGAGGGACGGGCAGGGGATGCAGGGAGACTGGGAACTGGAGGGAGACTGGGAACGGGAGTGGGAGGGGAGGAGGAAGGGGGACGGGGAGAGGAGGAGGGAGGGGGAGGGGAGGGGGAGGGGGACGGAGAGAGGAGGAGGGAGGGGGACGGGGGAGGGGACGGAGGGGGACGGGGCGAGGAGGAGGGAGGGGAAGGGGAGAGGAGGAGGAGGGGAAGGGGAGAGGAGGAGGGAGAGGGAGGGGAGGAGAGAGGGGGACGGGGAGGGGAGGAGGGAGGGAAGGAGGGAGGGGGAGGGGGACAGGGAGAGGAGGGAGGGGGACGGGGACGGGGAGGAGGGAGGGGGAGGGGAGGAGGGAGGGGGAGGGGAGAGGAGGGGGGGGACGGGGGAGGGAGGGGGACGGGGGGGAGGAGAAGGGAGGGAGACGGGGAGAGGAGGTGGAAGGGGGACGGGGAGAGGAGGAGGGAGGGGAAGGGGAGGAGGGAGGGGGACGGGGAGGGGAGGAGGGAGATTGAGGGGAGGAGGGAGGAGGAGGGGAGGAGGGAGGGGGACGGGGAGGACGGATGGGAAGGGGAGGAGGGATGGGAAGGGGAGGAGGAGCGGGGTAGGATCGTAGACAAGGGGTGGAACTCTCTCTAAGGGAGAGAGGGAGAGGAGGGGGGAGGGGGACGGGGGGGGGGGAAGGAGGAGGGAGAGGGACGGGGAGGAGAGGAGGGAGGGGAGGAGGGAGGGGGAGGGGAGAGGAGGGAGGAGGGGGACGGGGGGGAGGGAGGGGGACGGGGGGGAGGAGGAGGGAGGGGGACGGGGAGAGGAGGAGGGAGGGGAAGGGGAGAGGAGGAGGGAGAGGAAGGGGAGGATTGAGGGGGACGGGGAGGGGAGGAGGGAGATTGAGGGGAGGAGGGAGATTGAGGGGAGGAGGGAGGGGGAGGGGAGGAGGGAGGGGGACGGGGAGGAGGAATGGGAAGGGGAGGACGGATGGGGAGGGGAGGAGGGGCTGGGTATGTTCGTAGACAAGGGATGGAACTCACTCTAAAGAGGAGAGTCGTGGGGGCACGCGGTTTGGAGAGATGGCCGGGTGAGGAAGCTGCAATGGGGTGAGCAAGAGAGCAGAAAGTTGGGTGGCACCTAGGTCTAGGAGAACCGAGCTCATGGGGTTCAGAACTGGTGGGAGAGAGATCTGGGGAGGGACCGAGGGGGAGGCGGGGGGTCGGGGGCTAGGATCGAGGCCGCCGGAGGGGGACCTGGCCAGTTCACGGAGAGCGCACGGGTGGAATCGGGCGGTATTGACCTGTGTTTGGTATTTCCAAGTCAGTCTGAGTTTGTATGTAAATATGCTATAAAATCTGATTTATTAGAACTCTTTAATAAGTATAGTATCCCGTGCGTAGCACGGGTACCCGCTAGTCTATATATTAATACGCAAAAAGGTAAAACTTTGTGCAAGAACTCCTCCAAGACCGTTTCGCCGATCGCTTTGCTTTTTGGCATCGGCCCAGAGGAGGGTTGGGAAGGGGTCGTAGGGTATTTTTCGTGACCAGATTTGACTTTGAAGTGACTTTTTTTTAACGTTTTTACGTTTTGGTGTTGCAAGGGACGGAACTCTGTCCCGACTCAAGTTTTGGCATGTGTGACATCGAAGAATGTGACGTAATTTCGTAATTTTTTTCCCTCCAGCTTTTAGGTTCTCGCAATTTTTAGTCGGCCTTCGTCCTATGATCGCATGGGTTGGTGGGGGAGAGGGAGATAGTGGGAGGGAATGGGGTGGGAGAGAGGGAGATGGTGGGAGGGGGTGGGGGAGAGGGAGATGGTGGGAGAGGGTGGGGCGAGGGGGAGAGGGAGATGGTGGGAAGGTTGGGTGGAGGAGAGGGAGATGGTGGGAGGGGATGGGGTGGGGGAGAGGGAGATGATGGGAGGGGGTGGGGTGGGGGAGAGGGTGATGGTGGGAGTGGTGGCTTGGAGGAGAGGGAGATGGTGGGAGGGGAGGGGGTGGGGGAGAGGCAGATAGTGGGAGGAGATGGGGTGGGGGAGAGGGAGATGGTGGGAGGGGATGGGGTGGGGAAGAGGGAGATGTTGTGAGGGGGTGGGGTGGGTGAGAGGGAGATGATGGGAAAGGATGGGGTGGGGGAGATGAAGATGGTGGGAAGAGATGGGGTGGGGGAGATGAAGATGGTGGTAGGGGGTGGGGTGGGGGAGAGGAAGATGGTGGGAGGGGGTGGGGTGAGAGAGAGGGAGATGGTGGGAGGGAATGGGGTGGGGAAGAGGGAGATGGTAGGAGGGAATCGGGTGGGGGAGAAAGATATTGGGAGGGAATGGAGTGGGGGAGAGGGAGATGGTGGGAAGGGATGGGATGGGGGAGAGGAAGATGGTGAGAGGGAATGGGGTGGGGGAGAAAGAGATGGTGGGAGGGGACGGGGTGGGGGAGAAAGAGATGGTGGGAGGGGATGGGGTGGAGGAGAGGGAGATGGTGGGAAGGGATGGGGAGGGGGAGAGGAAGAAGGTGGGAGGGGATGGTGTGGGGAGAGGGAGATGGTGGGAGGGAATGGGGTGGGGAAGAGGGAGATGGTGGGATGGAATGGGGTGGGGAAGAGGGGATGGTGGGAGGGGACGGGGTGGGGGAGAAAGAGATGGTGGGAGGGGATGGGGTGGGGGAGAAGGAGATGGTGGGAGGGGACGGGGTGGGGGAGAGGGACATGGTGGGAGGGGATGGAGGGGTGGAAGAGTAAGATGGTGGGAGGGAATGGGGTGGGGGAGAAAGAGATGGTGGGAGGGGATGGGGTGGGGGAGAAAGAGATGGTGGGAAGGGATGGGTGGGGGAGAAAGAGGTGGTGGGGGGGGATTGGGGTGGGGGTGGGGATGAGGGAAGAGGGAGATGGTGGGAGGGGATGGGGTGGGGAAGAGGGAGATGGTGGGATGGGGTGAGGGAGAGGGAGATTAAACTAGCCGTGCTTTGTAACCACAGATTGTGATGTTTGATTTTTTAAACTCTCTTTTCTCTCTCTCTCTCTCTCTCTCTCTCTCTCTCTCTCTCTATTTCTCTCTCTCTCTCTTCTTTCTCTCATCTTTTTCTCTCTTCTCTCTCATACACATCCACTACAAATACATTGAAGTTTACCAACACGTTATAATTGTACCAAATATTGTGGACAAAGCTTTTATTTTTATCCACTTTTCAACGTGTAACAGTACTTACTCTTCTTTTATTATCAATGTGTTTGGTATTTCCAAGTCAGTCTGAGTTTGTATGTAAACATGCTATAAAATCTGTTTAATGGTCTCATACAGTAATATTCACACATCAGCAGTGATTTACTAGAACTCTAATAAGTTTAGTATCCCGTGCGTAGCACGGGTACCCGCTAGTACAATACTTATTTCGCGTTATTATTCTTCTATTATAAATTCTTCCATATTCCCTCATACAAATGATAAAATATAGATAATTACCTGGCAGACATAAAACACGTCCAATCAGTTTTAGCAATTCGTCAAAACTGATGCGAGCAATATCATTTCCAGCCATGTGAATAGGGAGTAATGCTCATGCATGATCGCATCTCGAGCTCTGCGCACGTATAACGCTCTGTAACTAGAGTTCATGTCTCCTACTGTATTACACATCCATACTATGCCACTGCAAAAAGTACAAACACTACATGGTCTGCTGCTGACTGCTGCAGACATCCTGGTCACCACGATGGGGCACTGCAAAAGCAACTCATCGCTGCCACAGATAGTGCATAAAGTAAAGGAGCGCATTGGCAGCCAGCCTCAGGGCCTCTTCTCCATCGCCTTGCCCTCCTGGAGAGACATAGACGTGGACACCCAGGATCTGCTCCAGGCAATCTCTAAGGGTAAAAAGGTATGTAGTGCACTTTCAGTCATAAGTCTTGTCGCGCATTCATTCCATCACTTGATAAACTCCTTTGCATTATGTAGCAGTGAAGATTAAAAGCAGATGAGAGTTGTTCATCGTTTATATAAAATGTTCTATTCAGACTGTGGAGAAAACTGAAACACTACTTCTGGAGAGGAACTTAGGCAGGGCCCATGACTTCTACCTCATGGTTGTTGATGACAAAAGTGTCCCAGCATCTGGCCTCTCTGGCATCATTACGTTCCGACAGGGGCTGGAGGATGCACTCAGGTTGAAAGGTGAGTCAGTCTTTCAATCAAGTCTGACTTTATTGCGCCCATCTCAAACCTTGTTTGAAATGGTGTGTACTTTCTTCTTCTTTCTTAATTTTGAAAAATATTTTACTTTGTTGTTTGAAGCTGTCAAATTGGATGTTGCTTAGTTAATCATATAATGTATCAGAGCTGTCTCATGGAAGCCATCACAGTATTGTTTTCTGAACGGATTGGATTTGATGCAGCTCCTTGCTGTACACCAGATCAGGAGTGCAAGTACGTATACTTAAAGTAAAGCACTGCCAACTCTCTGGAAGAGGATAGTTAGGAGTCAATGCTTGTGTGTGTATGTATGTGTGAGTGCATGCGAGCGTGTGTATGTGTGTGTATGCTTATGTCTGTGTGTGTTTGTGTATGTGCGTGTGTGTGTGTGTGTGTGTGTTTTTGTGTGAGTAAGTGTGAGTTATATGTACAGCTGAAAACGCTCAAATGTAATGTACAGCCTAAGCCAATTCATTCTTCCTGCCCCCCGAGTCAAGTGGAATCACCGTATGTGTATGGTCATGCTTATTTGCATGTGTATGTGTAATTCATGCCTCTTTCTATTGCTTATTTGCAGTGACAAGATTACTTTCAGTTCTATTTGATAGCATTCGTACCGTTCTACCTCAGACGACATCGAATTGCCCGCTGCCTACATCCTGGCTGGAGGAGCAGAGAAAAGCTGGGACTACATGATGTCAGCTCTGAAGAAAAAGATCCCAGTCATCGTGCTTGTGGTAAGATCTGCAAGCAGTGTTTGCCATTTGGAGGACTCTAGCACATCCTATCATAGTTTCTTGATTTTTCTGTAATGTGTTTAATTTGTTGGGGTATCTGCTAATTTTCTAAATTGGCATGTGAAGATGTGTCTTTGTATTATAAATGTAGCTCCTCTCCGACTTGTAAAGATCTCTAAGTAAATTGTGTAAATTTCCTTTTGTTTTGTCAGTTTTTAAATGCATATGTATGACATGCAGAAAATGAAATAAGAAACAACATCCATATATGAAAGCCAGTAAAGATCTAGAAATGTTTAACAACATAATTAATAGCTTCCCTCGAGGTTGACCGCTGCACTGAATTTGTTGGAGGATGGTGCGAGTAGAGAAACCTATACAAGAAAGTAGACCTTACACCAACAGATCCTCTTTGTCAAGAAATCTTCTGTTATCTGCAAGGCAACGTCTCCATTGTTACCTTGTACAGAAAAGAAGAAAAGGTCAGAGGATGACCACCATCGAAGTGAAGTAGGGATTCTCTACATCTTAGGCCCGCTCTGTAGAGACTACTCCCTGTAATTACAATGTACTCGTTTGATTGTGGCACTCAGGTCGTGTGCTTAGGGCAGTCAGCCTGCTGTTGCTTGCAGTCAGCTGATGCAATGTTGGAAGCTTCTACCAACACACATTTCGTATTCCCACCTAGCATCAGGGGGCGCATTGCTTACGCTAGGAACCTTGCAAGATATTGCGAGGAATAGGCTGGTGTCAACATGTGTCAACATGATGAAAACAGTCAAATGTCAATATGTGTCAAAAATCGCACACCTCCATTATTAGCTGGAACGCTGGGGTTTTGTGTTTTCGGAGTCTGCTCCAGTAGCGCCCGCACAGCCAGCCCCAAGCAGCATTTACATTGCCTTTTCATCTGCTTTCACCATGTTGACACCGGCGCCTCTGCTTCGTGCACATGTTCAGCCAAGTTGATGTCATATCTATTTTGTGTTAGAACTCGGGAGGACTGGCAGACAAACTGTTCAAGCTACGGGAAAATGGGAATCTGGTGGAGGGAATTACTGTTGATGATGATGGCATGCCACAGCAAAGGTATAGTATTCCACGTAGTCAACACTAATGCTGTCAAGTCCTGGATAAAGATAGAAGTATGTGTGTTCATCTGTACAATTCGTGATGTAAATGGGACATTTATGATTCGTGAAAACTTTGACCTACTGTCAGTAATAGCAAATGCAATTTCGGTGAGTCATGAATCTAAAGGCCTCCGCACACGAGGCAACTCTACTCAGGCAACTCGCCATACATTGCTTCGTGTGCGATGTCGGTTGAAAGCAACTGGCATTCCAATCAACTTTCTACGCCACCAGCAACTGAGTTGCTCGAGTTTAAACCTGTACTAGTTTTGGGGGCAGTGGCGTGCCACTCTCTGTGAATCTACCAAGAGCCTCGTTGTCGTGTACTCGCGGCTATTGCACATTCAATGGAGGACGTCTTTGCTTCGCACAGAAAACGCTGAATTTGGGGACACTAGAAACCCCATCCAAAGAAAATGTAAGCCATGAACAGCATTAATTTATCAAAGCTGTATGTTGAATGCATCAATAAGTCGTGAAAGCTCGTACATTTTAAATTTCGAAATGCAGGTCACACGCAGAACCATGTGTCCGCGGGTCGACGTGTTCGCAACGTGGCGAGAGGTGAAAAATCATAGTGGAAGCGTGTGCGAGCTGCAGTCTCAAGCATTGCCTTCTACATGGCAAGCAACCGGCCGCAAGCAACGTGGCAAGAGACTTTGGTTGCCTCGTGTGCGGAGGCCTTAATGAGATGTGTCTTGAAAACTTAGGTTTTTATAACGTCATGAATAGACAATCCATAACATTTCACCGACTTTTTTTTTCAAATAGGGATTTTCAGGACTGAATTGCAGAATAGGCGTTGCTTTGTGTTTAATGCTTTCACAAAGACCTTAATGATGTATCATATATATACTAATGGTATCATGTTGAGCAGTGAGTGTATGTGTGTGTGTGTGTGTGTGCACGCACGCTCGTGTGTGCGTGCGTGCGTGTATGTATGTGTGCATATGTGTGTGTGTGCGCGTGCTCACGTGCGCACACACGCGTGCAATTGTGTGTATAAGTTAGAAAATTACATAATGCTCTTAAAATGAAAAACTCGTTTTTCTCTCCTTTTCTTATAGCCTCGAGCTGGAGAATGTATCTGGTGATGTTCGGGCTGAGTTTGATAATTACTCTGACCTGGATGGTCTGCTGAAAAGATTCATCTACATCCAGTTCTATGATGTCAAGGACCAACTCAAGAACTTGGAAGATGCTTTGTGTGAAGCCTTCATTCAAGGTTACTCAACAGTTGCCATTGAATTTCAATACTTTTTTCGAATACATATACATGCCAGCTGGTTTGACAGAAGATATCCTCATGACGAATACGAAGTTTTTCTGTAAAAGCTTCCACAGATGGCCACACTAGTGGACTCATCGGAGGAGAGGGGTGTGAGAAAGACAGACAAGCTGACGCGCTACGCAAGTTGACGGGCCACAACATTTGATTGGCTGCATTTTTGCGAGGTTTTCTTAAAAACTTCAGATTCTTCTGTTATTCTGTGTGTGATCACTGCTAATTCACTGCAGATTAACCGATCAAGATCGCTTGTCAATCGGATGCGGTGGCCCTCTAGCTTGACGCCATCTTGGCTGTTTTCCCACATCCCTCTCCTCGGACGAGTCCTTTAGTGTGGCCCGTCTCTGGAAGCCTTACCGTATTTCTAGGTACACCTTAAGTATAAACTTATCCTATATTTTCTAAATTATCTGAAGATTACTGCGTATAGTGGTAACATTTTCTTGAATATGGGGGATATATGTTTGAGTGTTAACTATTCAACCGTGTGTTTTCCTTTTTTCTACACCATTCAAGTGATTCAGTGGAGATACAGAATTATCTCTTAATTGGTGTGGAAATGAAGAAAATCATATGCATGTGATAAACTATTGATATAAACAGTCATCCAAAGAGTTTTTTTCTTTGGGGAGGTGGGGGGGTGGGGTGGGGGGGTTGGTGTTTTGTTTTTGTTTTTAACATCCCGTGCAAAGCCGGGCGCTAAGTGGCTGACTGAGACCAGTCAGGTTTTTTTTTTGTTCCCCACCCATTATTCAGCACAATATGTTACAGTACAAGCCACGAAGAAAATAGCTCAGAGCAAAGGGGGGGGGGGGGGGGGGAAGCTTGAGAGGAAAAAAAGAAGAAAAAAAAAGAAGAAAAAGAAACTAAACCGAAAAACCTCCCTCTCACCCCACATCACTCCAACTTGCCCTTCCCCCATCCCCCCGCCCCATCACCTATCAACCCCTCTCCACCCCACCCATACACATACACACAAGAAAAAGACATCTGCAGACCTCCTCAATATATTTGCATATATGAATCAATGTCACAGTTTCCATTTTACACGAGTATAACAACACCAGCATTTATGAATTCACTCCATTTATCACTGAACTTTTCAACATTTTCTCTCTTTTTTGCAGCAATATATTAAAGTTTAATTACACTGGACAGATAAAAAAAATGAAATCAACAAAGTCTGAAAGCAAATCTTTCAATCTCTGATGATATATATGCCTTTTTGCAAGTAAAATTTTATGATTAATATTTGCATATCCATTTAATTTTCCAAAAAGTATCTCAAGTTCTGTAAAAGTTACTTCTCTATCTCATTTTTCTTTGATGGCATCACTCAATTTAACCCACAGGGATCTGTTGTATTCGCATCCATAAAAGAGATGTTCTATTGTTTCAACTGCTGTCTGACAAAAACTGTATAGTTTATTCTGAGTGAGCCTCATCTTATAAAGGAGATTATTGACTGGCAGAATACGATGAAGAATCTTGTACTGAAATACTCTGAGTGTCACCTCTTGACATGATTTAAAAGGCGATAGGGAATAAATCTCCCAGGGCAAGTCAGTTTTTGCTAGTTTAATTTTCCATGTTTTTTGTGCCGTAGGAATACGTGTATTCTGCAACATTCCATAGAAGAATCTAGCCTTTCCGCTATTCTTTGAAAGTAGCAGTGCGCCAATTGGGAATTTGTGTTGTATTTCCTCAGTTGGAATATCTATTTGCCTGCTTCCATTCACACAGAATTATTTGCAGTAGTTTAGCTTACTCAAGAATGTGACCTTGAAATATGAATTCTGACTGTAACTCAAAGGATTAAAAAGTTCCGTTATGTTTCGCAATGTTTTTGACCATTTTTATTCCAACATCAAACCATTGACTTAAGGAGTAACTGCTGTCAGCAAATTCTGATTTATTCCATAGCGGTTGCTGTAAATAACTTCCTGTTGCTTTACATTTATTTCGAATCCAAGAAGTTTGTGTTATGATGATTAGAATTTTACCGAAGACCGATCATACGGTTTTTGAGGTTCTTTCAGTGTTTGCTTGAAATTAGTAAACAGTGCTTGGTGCTATGAAACTGACAAACATTTTGCTGCTTTTGTTGCACTTGCTTGGATTTACATAAATGACCCTTTTCACCAGGTCAGTCGGACTGAGAAAGTTATCAACAGGGTCATTTCTAGAAGTGAAAGATATCTATGTAAAAGAATCAGTAAGATATCTTAAACTGTGCGCGCTCGTGTGAAGTATAGATGTGGGTCTCCATCTGTCATGTTCATGCAGGGCTCCTGGCTCTTGAATTGCCATCCGAATTCACAATTTGCTGTAACTGTGTGGTCAATCCTGGAGTGGGCAGTCCTTGTCAGAACGGTTGCACTTGAAGGTGCTGATGTCTACTTGGTGCATTTTGTCCTTCCTTTGAGTGCGTCACTACTCCAGCCTCCAGAATCACATCTGTCCCTTCCTCAGTTCTTTTTCCTCTGGAGCTCACATCTCCAACTGGTCACGTCCCCAGCAAAGTCCTCCCAAGAAGAGATGCTGATGTCAAGCCCCGTTAGCTCCCGTTTGCATTCGTCTTTGTATCTCAGCTGTGGACGACCAGTTGATTTCGTGCTTGTTTTTTAGTTCGCCGTTTATGAGGTCTGTTGGGATCTACCATCCTTTTTCCTTCAGACATGCCCCAGCATGCAAAGTTTACACTGTTTAAGTGCATAGAAATATGCTTAGTCGAGGCTACAGGATTAAGAGTGTATCAGGCTGGGCGCCTGCAAATCTTTCCACGTGAAAGAGCTCTGTTTTGTAGGTCTTAGTGACTCATTGATTTTCCAGTAAATTCTGCATCTGTGAAATTTGGATAAGGAAACAAAGCCTATTTGAAACTAAATACCAGACTTTGTCTCAAACTTCCTGGGTTGTTGTTGTTGTTGTTGTTGTTGCGTACCTGGGCTAAACACTCCCAGGATCACCCAAGTGGGTGAGATGATTGCGTGTGTGACTGTTTTTGAACACCCCGCCATATAGGCAGCCGCACTCCATCTTCAGGGGATTTGATCTCTCTCTCCAGAGAATGCGAGTTGTTATGTTAGGAGCTTACCACGGCTGAAGATAATCCCCACATAACAGTACAACATAACAACATTTTGCTATAGCCTTGGTTTTTGGCTGGAGTCAACAAATAACAACAGCCTTTGCCCAAGGCAAACTTCCTGGATGAAAACAGGAAAAATCCATACATGAATGACGTGATGAAGGAAATTTGCCCTATAAGTGACTGGCACCCATGGCAATAAAACGAACTTCATTAAAGCTGGTCTTAATTTCAGAGTCTGTATCTCATCAGCCAGAGTGAAAAATTAGTGAATGAAATTAAAAACGTTTGGTGTGAAATGAACATTTCCATCTGGCAATCTGTTGTGGATACAAGAGACGAGAGGGAACCAGCAGGAAAAACAGTTTGACCATCCATTTGTTGCAGAAGAAGGCCCATGAGCTACAATTATCGTCAAAAGTACCATGCACTGCTAGTGCAGCATCGAGCTTGCACATGCAATGGACAAGAATATGATGGAAGATGTCAAGGCTCTATAGAAATACCCTCCCTCAGCACACAAACCATACATGTTCGTTCCACAATTACTGACTTCTGGCACTGAACAGATTACTCAATTTGTAAACTCGGTTGGAGCTTTCGGCTGTTCTTTAAAACAGCCTTCTTCGGCAAATAACTGGTGGACTGAGTTCACTGCCATTTCCATTTTTCATCTGTTGCTAAGTTGTACTACAGACTTGCTGTCTTCACAAACATTTTCGACAGAATACTTACTTTTCATCCCTTTGTGAATGTAGTTGACTTAGTTGCTTGTTGCATTGGACGTTTATCACATTTTGTTTCTTCAGCTCGTCAGGATGAGCAGTTGGCTGGACTGCTGAGCGAGTCTCAAGATACAGTCATTCGAATGCAGCAACAAGGTAAGTTTTTAAGACTGAAAAGATTTTCTGCTTGCCTCCTCTTCCCCTCCCCCACCCCCACCCCCTCATCTCCCCTACCCCTCATCCGTTGCATCCTTGCATTTCCTCTGTTATCTAAAACTTGAACTAGTTCCCGGGCAATACAGAGTTATGACCAGGGTTGAAATTCCTCGAAATGAATTTCTCTGTAAACGGTAGTAAATAGAGGTTGTTGTTATCCCTGTCTTCGTCTTCCATAACAAAATTTGGTGCTTTTTCTGTATCTCGGGTTTATATGTATTGTTTTAAATGCGCGGGATGTGCAATTTGTTGATACGTTCTCAAAAGATGATGACGACGACGACGACGACGCCGATGACGATGATGATGATGATGATGATGATGATGATGATGATGATGATGATGATGATGATGATGGTAATGACGACAACTCTTTCTGATCTGCGTCTGGATCAGTCCGTCATCATCCCCCCTAGATCTGTGACCGCCGTTGGAAGTGTGGGAGTGGAGCACTCTGGTGAGAATGAAAGCAAGAAAAACGGTTCAAAGTACATTCAACGTCACAAAAGACAAGCCTTGCAACCACTGCCAAGTACTGGATTCAGGGCTAGCCTTAGACCCCGTAAAATGATGCTGGTGTATGTAATATTGCTAGGAAAAAAGGCACTGTTGTTCCACCATGCCGATGATTTACATTACCTTTTGCAAACGGATGCAACATGATTTAACATTTTTCTTTGAAAATGAGTGCAATGCAGATGTCACCTTTGCTTCCTTCTGCATCTTACATCGAAACTAAACTGTCAACTGTTGAGGAAAAAGATAATAAATTTTGAAATAAACTTGAAGAAGCGATATTGCCGTCTATAGTAATAATAATAATAATAATAATAATAATAATAATAATAATAATAATAATAATAATAATAATAATAATAATAATAATAATAATAATGAGTATTTATATAGCGCTTTCCGTGCACAAAGCGCTTTAACAAAGTTTAAAAAGAACATAGCCACACACGCAAACTGAAAACAACTATAGCAACAAAAAGGCAAGATAAAGCCGCAAACAAACATCAATCGTGCAAACATACATGCAAAAACTGAAAAAGCAACAGAAATATAGAAAAGGAACATAAGCATACAAGTAAATAAGTCAAAGCAACAAACAGATATCAACCATGCAAGCAAGCAAGCAAACAACTATAGCAACGAAAAAGCCGGAAACAGATTCATGGAAGCATAGAAGCAAACAACCATAGCAAAATAGAAAATAAAAACACAAAAACATACAAACAAGCAAACAGATTAAAGTAATACATACTGACAAGCAAGACTAGACAGGAGGCACACACCTGATAAAAAAATTACCACAAGTGCGAAAATTACTGATGCAGAGTTTTTTCAAAGTGTTGTGTGAAAAAGAGTGTTTTGAGGTTAGCTTTAAAGGAATCGAGATCTTCGCAATGTCGGACTGAGCGGGGGAGAGAGTTCTATGCGACGGCAGCAGAGTGAGAAAAAGCTCTTCCGCCGTGCTGATCGTGAGTGTAGGGTTTGATATAAAAAATTCTAGTATCAGAGGATGAGCGGAGAGTTATTTCGGGGATGTAGAGTTCGAATGGTTGTTCGAGGAATAGAGGAGCAGAGCCGGTGATGATTCTGAAACAGAGGCAGCAGCACTTGTATTGGATCCTCAGGTCTACCTGGAGCCAATGCAATTTCTTCAACAGGGGGGTACAAGACTGGGTTCGTGGGGCTTTGCAGACAAGACGGGCAGCAGAATTTTGAACACGTTGAATCGGAAGAGTTGTAGATTTGGGTCAGCTAATTAGAATCGAGTTGCTATAGTCCAGCCTAGAAAGTATATATGATGTAACTAGTGGTTTGGTAGCGTCTTCTGTGAGGTAGGGGCGAATGGAACCTATTCTTTTTAATTCTAAGTAAGGGGTCTGGCAGACGTTTAGAACGTGTTGTTTCATAGAGAGATCACTGTCTAGAAAAATGCTAGACGGACAGAGTCTGAGAAACCAACAGTGCCGCCTCCTAGAGTGATAGAAGGAGGGAGAGTGAGGGAGGTAGAGAGTGATGTTTTGGTGAAACGGATGGCTTCTGTTTTCTCCCAGTTTAGTTTCAACTTGTTGGTGGACATCCAGAGTTTAACGTCAGCAATACAAGACTGCATTGAAGTGGTCATCGTGTCATATTCTGAGGGAATGGCTGAATTCTGAAGCTGAGTGTCATCGGCAAACATTTCGTGTAGAACGGAATGTCCGTCGATGAGTTCAGTCAGAGGGGAGGTATACATGATGAAGAGGACAGGCCCCAGCACTGAGCCTTGAGGAACGCCAAAAAGGAGGGTGGTTTCTTGGGATGGGATGTCGTTGACAGTGACAAAGTGTCTTCTGCTTGAAAGATAGGACCTGAACCAATTTAGGACTGAATTTTGAAGGCCAAAAGTGTGCTCAAGGCGGGACAGAAGAATTCCGTGGTCGATGGTATCGAAAGCGGCCGAAAGATCTAACAGGAGGAGAAGGGAAACCCTGTCCTCATCTAAAGATTTCAGGATGTTGTTGAGAATGCTGAGAACTGCGGTCTCTGTGCTGTGGCCTGCGCGGTAGGCGGATTGATGGGGAGTGAGGAGGTTGTTCGCTGACAGATGGATGGACAGTTGATGCAGGACGATTTTTTCTAAGATTTTTGACATGAAGGGGAGATTTTTAGATGGGCCTGTAATTCTTCAGAATGTTTGGGTCCAGGGAGCTTTTCTTTAGAAGGGGCTTTATGACAGCTTTTTTAAAAATCTTCAGGGACAGTGCCGGTGGAGAGGGACTCGTTAAATATTCTTGTGATGGTGGGTAGAAGGACATCTAGGTGATCACAAAGTAGAGTGGAGGGAATGGGGTCAAGGTCGCAGGACGTTTTGAGTATACGTACAACATCTTCCAAGACTGGATCAAAAACAGAGAATGGATTATCGGCAAAAGTATCAACACAATCAGGCACATGGTCACACTGCGGAAAACTGTCACGAATGGACACAATCTTCTCAGAAAAGTACTCTGAAAAAACATCAGGAAGCTTAGACATGTCATGTACAGTTGGAAGAATGACTTGTTTTGCCTTGCCAAGCATGGTGTTAACCGTGTGACGCAGACGCAGTGACTTTAGATGAATAGAAAGCAGTTTTGGCAGCGTCAACAAAATCTATAACTTTCTGCTTGGCGGCATCATACATTTGCTTATGTACAGTCAGCCTGTAAGATACCCAGCGTCGCTCGGCTTGACCATCTTCCTAACAGCATTAATCATTAATGTTTTTGGTATTGTGTGCGAAAATAAGGATTAGGTGAAGGTGACCAGGTTTAAGTAAAACTTTGTTATGACGATTACACACGGAAATATTTTTCCTGTGTATTTTCGCCTTCCTGAAGTGCAAGAGCAGTACCTTGTGCTGGGCAGGCAAGAGCAGTAATGCCCAAGGACTGTTTCCTGGTTGGCAGTTGTGACCACTGGACCATACCGGACAGGTGGCAGGGATATAATGTGCCTTGCGTGCCCTGGTCCATTTTGGCTGACTATTAGATCGTCAGTTTGCTTCACTGGCAACCAAAAAATAGATACTTCAGCTGTAAGGATTTGTATGCGCAATTTTCATACTGTGTATTGTTTAATCTCACACATCAAGGTCTATTTAGGTTATTATAGCAGAAATATGTTTGCATTTTGTATTTCATTGGGATTTTCCCAGGTAGAGCAATGATGCTGCTGCTCCGAGCTCTGATGAACAACTGTCCTGAGTCAGTCAGAATTCTGCTGGATCAAGGTCTAGCTTTTGAAACAGATTTCAAGAAGCACCATCTTGCGAAGCTGTATGCAAAGGTGAGCAGTGAATTCAACATAAATCTGAAGGTACTAAAATGTATTCATTTTGCTGTAACATTATTTCCAGACATGAAGTTTACATTAAACTGCTTTGAATCCGTGATACTTGTCTCTAATAAAACGACGACAGAGTGTAAGTTGTCTTACGGGTTTTGCTGTCTGGATGCATAACTCATTGCACTCTTTGCAGTACTGAAATAAGATGGAATGTTTAATCTCAATTTGACTAGAAGTATTTCAACTATCCCACTTTATCGGTGAGAGGAGATATACCTTACATGATGCTACGTTTGAGCTACTGAAGCTGTTTTGACATTGTTAAAAGTAGAAAATATATATATATGCCAATTTACCGTAGACGGTCTCCATGGAAAAATGCAATCACAAAATGTATTTTGCAGGTGAAGGACTCCAGCCTCCTGTACAAGTTGGCGAAAAAAGCTGGAAAAAACGTAAGTCACATCTGAGAACTGCTTTTATGTCTTCGGTTTTGCTCAGTCTTCGCCATTGTATCTGATTTTGTGTGTGTATTGCCCATTGTGTTTTTCTCGCCCAAGCAACGTTCCATCAAAACTCGGCCATTCCATATGACTGAATCATGAATGGGTCATTGCAGAAATTGTTGAAATTCGGAATCCGTTGACTATATGCAGGAGATGGCATGTGACTAGTGAATGTCAATTCAACCATAATTACGCAGATTAATATAGAAGGCAGTTCTTAGCATAACTGTGAATCAAATCAACGGACTAATCCCCCAACCAACTGACCAGACTAACAGACTGACCTGCCAACTGATCTACTGGAGAAGTGACAAAGCACATGCTTGTTCAGGTTTACAGGGGATACAGAGTTATAGTCATGTGGCAGTGATTCCCAGATAGCACTCTTCCAGCAGAGAAGGCAAAGAAGTTACTTTTGAGGGTGTTGCATGCAGTGTTTTGAGTTTCCTGCAAGGACACAGCAAGCAGTGGATTATTGGAAAAAGACCGATGCCAGAGTATAGTTTGTTTCTCCAGAGACACATGCTTAGAAGAAGGCAAAAGTCTTCATGAAAAGTTTTTCTTCTGGTTGTTTACAAGTTAGTCAAGGGTCGGAGGGAGACCATTATTTTGGCTTGGCATCAACAACGGTTTTTAAAACGAATGGGATCTAACGAATTTGCGTGGGTGCTTGCTCAGAACTCCCGTGCTTCTAGAATTGCCACTTTTTCTCCTCTTTTTTTCCAGGTCTGATATTGTTTCGTTACTTGGATCTCTGTGCTTTTTAAAGGGGCAGTGAATGACTTTTCTTCTTTTACCCTGGTTGCTATCCTGTACTTGCAGATGAAGGAGAAAAATTTCACAATCGCTGACTCCAGACTCGTGGTGCACTACCTTCTTCAGGGTTGCATCTACCCTTTGAGTTGTGGGAGCAGACAGAAACCTGATGACTGCAAATGCTCCAGCAAAACCCTCAGTGCTGTGCAGAATGCATTGAAAAGTATTGGTGAGGAGATTATATCATATTTCAACCATCCATTAAAATGGTGGAACAAGTTTTGAAAAAGGTTAACTTGGTGATTCAGGCAAAAAAACCTGTTTACTTTTAGAGGAAGAGTAGTTACATCTGTCATACCTGTAAAAGCATTATTGAAAAAAAGTCAGAATATGATACGGTATACGGAATAGTATTTTAAAATCTTGTATTGAAAAAGTGAAACAAAGTCCACATATTGGACGTACCATAATTTGGAAGATAAGCAGCGGGCATGCGTGACAGACCATTTGCATAAAACAACAGCTAGTGACTCGTCTTCTTGTTTGCCAGAACTGCACGAGGCGGTGCAAGAGGAGGCGGTGCAAGAGAAGGCTGACTGCTGCATGGAGCCCAGTCAGGAGCTGTTCCTGTGGGCAGTGCTCATGGGAAGGGGAGACCTGGCGGAGCTCTTCTGGGAGATGAGACCTGTATGTCCTCCCACCCCTCCATTCATTCGTTAATTATAGGACACCAAGATTTGCTTGTGATGCTAGGCAGTTTTGTGCAGAGCCGAGGGGTTAGTGCTGTAGCTATGATAATGCTCACTGCATTTTGTATTTATATTATCTGCTAATTTCTTGACAGTTCTTGCACACATTAAGATGTCATTTATCGGCCATCATATAAGCCAAGAAACCCAGTAGTGATGGAAGAATTGTGCATAAATTTCTGTCTTATACAAAGATTCTCTGCGTTCTCAATGACTGCAGTCCGAACAGAAGCGATTTCCTTCACTGATGGTGTGACAGACGAGTTTGCACGGCCATTGCTTGACAGCAGGCGGGATTAACTAGGTGAGGCAGAGATACTATAGTAACTGGATAGCTGTCTGCCCGAAACGCGTCTGCCAGTGCCGTCTCGTCTCGCGCAGAAAACCAGAGCTGAGGCACTGCTCTCTTCCGGTTTAAGTCTGGGCATTTTCCATTGTCCGCACAGCAATAGAATGTAATGGTTATTTCTTGTGCTGTGCTTTATCATCTCTAGCTGAATTCAGTTGTGCAAAAACATGATGTAATTTGCGGATTGTAGAGTCAGAGGTTGAAGTTGGACTGACAATTCGTTGAATATGAAGTGTGTTCTTTGACGTAGCGTCTGCTTAAAAGCACAGTGGAACCATTCCAGCTATATCCAGCGTCTGTGGGATTCAGAGGGTTTTGACACAACATGCCAGGAAATAACTGTGCAATTGTTGGTTGTGGAGCCTACACAGGCCGAAATAGAGGGCTGTCGTTCCACAGAATAAGAAAACACAACGATCCTGAATGGGAGCGAGCAGAGATACCATAGGTTCCTCCCTTTGCGAGTCATCGCGTTAGCGCCAGTGGCGGTATGCGCGCGTCAGAGAGCAGACGACGTGTTCTCACATGTACTGACTGCTATGCCGCTATGTAGAAGACAAGTGGAGTGCAATGGTGCTCAGCATTTCACATACGTTTAAGAAACGTTTAGCAGCAGTGCCTCTGACTTGCAACACCATCCTGCTTATTAAAAAAAATATTTCTGATTGATAACATCATTGCCAACTGACTTCATGAAGCGTCGACTCGCTCTTTGTCTTTCGTGTATTATCTCGGTCATAAATGTTACACTCATCTACACTGTCCGAGCTAATGTAGCTATAGATTGACAGTTATGTATAATATACTATTTCAATGTTCATTCTTTCTTTTCAACTACTTATTTTCAGTAAATGCTGCGTACTTACCTCAAGTATCTCCTCGATTAGCTGCTCCATTCTGTAAACTCGGAAACCGGAATTGATAGTTGCCCGAGGGAAGGCGGAGCTGCGCAGACAGCACTGCGACTATATTTAGACTATACACTGAGAGGTCAAGTCAGCAGTCCATTATATATGTCTCTGGGTGAGGGTAGTCGACATATCGCAAACCTTCGATGAGTTAGGGGTGTACTCGTCCCTGCACACAGGTATTATTTTGGGGGCTTGGACGGAAGAAATCAACAGGACGATATGACTGGCACGAAGGCGGTTCAGAGAAGCACAGAGGAGTACATGGTGCACCTCAATATACAGAAAACACCACCAGTCATGATGTCTTCTTATCACTGGACTCTGGTTTCTGTGGCCAAACGAATGGGATTGCTCATACATAACAGCTTCTCCGCCCTAATTCTTTGCAGGCGCAGACATTTAACACAAATGCATTGTGTGCATAACACAATAATATTGGATTTTCTACCTTCATCCTGACATGTCAACTAGGACAGCACGATCTTCGACATTGGCTCAATTGGCGTACTTAACTGTTGCAGGAGAGGACAAGCTCAGCACTGATTGCCAATGCCCTGCTCAAATTCATGGCAAAAGAGGAAGGAGATGGTGATGACCACACGAAGATGTCTGAATTGGCGAAGTAAGCCTGCTTTGGTGGCGCATTTTGAAGCTGTGTTTAGAGACCATTCATTCTTGTGTTAAGTGTTGAACTCTAACTAATTGGGGAAATACCCAGTCGTTGCTTTGCCTCAGCAAACAACGGCGAATTATATGTGGATGCTGTTACTTTTGGGGGAAAAAAGTTTACTTAAAAAAAACTTTTCTAATATACCATTTGCTTTAGAATAATCGCATAGAAAATCACATATGGACATATCTAAACATTTTAAAACGACTGCATTGATGCGTTTCCAGAACAGACATACGTACGTGCGCAGGCACACGCGCACACATAGAGACATGTAAGCGCTCTCGCACGCATGCACGCACACATACACAAATACATACAAGCGCCTGCACACACATGCTTAGAAAAGGAGAAAGAAAAATAATTATAGAAATTAGAACAAACAATAAAATACACATGTGCGGTATTATCTCACAAAGTTAAATATTGTCTGGTATTGTTTGCTAAGTGAAGTCTAAGTTTGTTTCCAAAATGAAACTTGTAAACCCAAAGCAAGTTGAATAATTTAATTAGTAGACCAGGAATTGCCCTTGTAGCTAAGAGCACAAAGATAAGCGTCCATTCTAGTTTTACAAGAGATCTATGTACCTCCATGTTATTAGAACAATAGTAGACTTAAGCCCTACTGATTTCCAATTTTTAAGGTTTTTACAGAATTTTGACTTTGAGTATTGCATTGGTTTCCTTTGCATTCTGTATAGATTTTTACATCTATAGAAAGAAGGGACAAGAAAAAACCCTGTGAGCCAAATACATTTAATAGAACAATAGCAAGATAACAAAATTAATCAAAATTTTATCACAAGTACAAAACTATAAGGTGTTAACAACGGCTTAAAGCCTTCAAAGACACAAGAACAAAATTTAACAAAAAGGAACCGAAAAGAAGGAGACAAGTAAATGACAGTATTCATACATGTATAAAAAAGGGGTGTCTTTGAAGGCTTTAAGCCGTTGGTCAACACCTATCTGTTTTGTCCTTGTAATACAATTTTGATTTAGTTTGTTATCTTAGAAATCCCCCTTTTTGGGGGTATAAATACTGTCATTTACTTGTCCCCTTCCTCTCGGTTCCTTTTTGTTTAATTTGTGTTCTTGTGTCTTTGAAGGCTTTAAACCGTTGGACAACACCTTTTAGTTTAATACTTGTAATACAAAGTTGATATATTTTATGTTGTTATATTATAGGACATTCTCACTTCTGAAACGGAAATTCAGCCTGAGTTTCGTCCCTTTACTTCCACTATTTCCGGTAGACTGGTAAAAATATAAGCTGATGGGATGATCGCTAGATCGTGGCAAAAGGATGACATTAAAGCATGCAAAAAGATTAATTAGATTAAAAACTAATCGAAAATAGTAATATTATACTGTTTTAAAGTATACTTTCTGCACAAAACCCACAAAAGATAAGTAAACAAACCTCACCGTACGTACCTAGCTGGCTAGCAGTCGAACGCGATCGAACCGTAGCCACTACGCCAGCAGACGATCGAGCTAGTGTGATATAATGTTTCATGTAAAGCTCGAATGAGTAGCAGCAGATAACTGTTTAGTTCTGACTTGAATTGACAATTTCGTTTCCCTGGTCTGGCGAGGACCGAAAATTCACTATCATCGAGTCGATGAGTGATCAACTTGTACCGCACTCGGCGTAACGTATAACTTCACGTAGTTCGACTTGTGGAGATGATATTAACCGTAGATTTTAGTTTTGCGGGGTAGACCACACGCCAAAAAATTTGAATAGTGCTTTTGATATCAATGTTTAGTAAATATTGTCGGATCAGATAGCGAAACGATCAGAAGCAACTTAAACTAGCTTGGGTGCAGCGCTTACGTTTGATTTGGCAACTGCAGTCGAACTCGGTCAATCGATGTCTGACATCACATTTTGAAATTTCAATAACTCCATGAAGTTGCAGTAGTTGCTTGTTTGCTGGAATGCCATGTAGCTTGACAACTTTTCCATCAATAATTTTGCCACGATGGTTATGGCAAATGACACAGTACTGTTTTCCACCCCCACATACTTTGAGCGATCTAGTATTCAGTGCAGACGAAATGTTCGAGAATGCAACCGGCAGCTGCAGTCGAACTCGGTCAATCGATGTCTGACATCACACTTTGAGATTTCAATAACTTCATGAAGTTGCAGTAGTTGCTTGTTTGCTGGAATACCATGTCGGATCAGATAGCGAAACGATCACTCGTGCTAGACCGGGACACTCCCTGCAGGTGTGTTTTGTTTGCGTTGTAAGGTTTGAGTACTAGCTGTAAGTGTAAAAATGGTCAGTTATTAATATAATCGGTGATTTTAGTTGTAATGAAACATTTTGTGTGTTTTAATGCCATTTTCTTGTCATCATCGACCCGATCTTACAAGTTATAGGCCTACATTACGCCGAGTGCGGTACAAGTTGATCACTCATCGACTTGATGATAGTGAATTTTCGGTCCTCGCCAGACCAGGGAAACGAAATTGTCAATTCAAGCCAGAAGTAAACAGTTATCTGCTGCTACTCATTCGAGCTTTACATGACAGAGTACAGTTTTCCACCCCCACATACATGTACTTTGAGCGATCTAGCAAATATCTATTCAGTGCAGACGCTTCGAAACTGCAACCGGAACTAGGTGGTTCTACCTAACGCGTTGTTTTTCGACAGAGAGCGCCGAGGATAACTCCTGCAGGGTACGTTAATGAGAATGTCCTATTGGTCCATTAAATTTAATTAGCTCACAGGGTTTCCCCTTGTCTTTTCTTTCTTCAGGTGCAAAAATCTGTATACCATAAAACCCTGAGCAGCAACCACACGTGAATGAAAGACGTTTGCATTCTGTAGTGTAGCATTAAACTGCATCACATGGAATTAAGTAGCATTCTACATAAATGCATTGCATGGCACAGCCTACTCATGAAGCGTGTGTGGACCTTCCAGAAGATTCGAGGAAGCAGCCAAGGGTACACTGGATACCTCCTACAAAGTGGATCGGTGCAAGACAAACAAGGTGCTCTCGGAAGATTCTCAGTGCTGGGGAAGTACCTGTGGCCTTGACCTGGCCTTTGCCCTTGGCAACAAGGAGGTCGTGGCGTCGACAGCCTTCAGTGCCAAACTGGACAGTAAATGGCGAGGAGACATTGATGACGACATTGGAGTCTTGAGGGTGCGATCTGCAATTGTGTGTGTGATTCTGGTGTCTCTGCTTCACTTCTTTTGTTTATTCTCTCGTGTCATTTCTCTTCGTCTCAGTGATAGTTCTTATGTCTATGTCCGTAGTCCTGGGTGCCTCTCTCTACACGTCTGTGTAACTGTTCGTCTACCAGTCTGTTTATTTGTCTACCAGTCTGTTTATTTATCTGCCAGACTGTCAGTTAATATACCTGTACATGCATCTGCCTTCTGAGAACCTTTCTATATCCATTTTGTGGCCCTCTCTCTGTATTTCTGCCAGTAACTCTTTTATTTCAGTTACCTTCTGACAAGTTCTTCTCTGCATATGTTTGTACATGTTCTACAGTCTGTGTGCGCGCTCATCTGTTCATATGTGAGTGTGTGTGCGCGCGCATATGTGTGTGCGTGCGTGTTTGTGCGTGCGTGCGCGCGTGCATGTGTGTATATATGTTTGTGTGTATGTTTGTGTGTGTATAAGTGTGTGTACGTGTGTTTGTGTGTGCGCGTGTGTGTGTGTGTGTGTGTGCGGTCGCGCGGCCCTATCAGTCTGTCTGACACACTCACTGATTGTGACTCAATCAATCACCCACTACCTCAATCACTCATCTCATTTAATTACTAACTCACTCATTTACTTATTTGCTTACTCATTACTCATTAACTGACTCTTCACTCACTTGCTAACTCACTCACACACTCATTCACTTGCTCAGCCACTCACCCAATCATTCATCCAACTACTCACTCATCTCATCTCTTGCTCACTCGCTAACTCATTCAATAAATTTTACTGTTTCGCCTTTGGCCTTCCACTCCTTGCTTAAGGCCCGTTTTACTTGAGGAACCCTTACTCGCCATAGGAGTAATCTTATCTAACCAATCAGGACACAGTTTTGGTCTAGTTCTGCGTCCTGATTGGTTAGATAAGATTGCTACTACGTCCTGATTGGTTAGATAAGATTGCTACTACGTCCTGATTGGTTAGATAAAATTGCTTCTACGGCGAAGTAGGCGTAAGCGTTGCCCAATGAAAACAGGCTTCAGTGTGCCCCAATGCCTGCAGGAATCAAGTTGTAGTACATCTACATGAAAACAGGCTTCAGTGTGCCCCAATGCCTGCAGGAATCAAGTTGTAGTATATCTACATGAAAACAGGCTTCAGTGTGCCCCAATGCCTGCAGGAATCAAGTTGTAGTACATCTACATGAAAACAGGCTTCAGTGTGCCCCAACGCCTGCAGGAATCAAGTTGTAGTACCTCTACATGAAAACCGCCAGTGTACGATCTTTTATACACCAACACTGCTTACTATGGACTTAATCATCATTTCCTTTCTTTCGTATTTTTCTGTGTATGATAGATCTGCAAGTAATCGCTCTAGTTTGCAATAAGCCGTTCAAAGCAAGCGGCATCTAGCATAGTGTGTGTGTGTGCGCGCGCGCGTGCATACATGTTTGCCTGTCATGTCTCTATTGATTCCAATGTGTAAATAAGGAGTAATTTTCATTTTGTTTCTTTCATCCTTGTATGTGCTCATTTATATATAAACATCGTTCCAGATTCTGCTGTGCCTGTTCTGTCCCTGCTTCATACCACAGCCGATTGAGATGGAAGATGCAATGCAGAAAAGGTAGGCAACTTCTGCTCATTTGAAAGCAGAACCAGTTCCCTGTTCATATTCAGATCCACTGATCATGAGTATAACATAAGGAAAAATCTAAAGATAACAAGGTCCAAACAATGGATTTTGAAATGGGATCATTTTGACTTCCCCTTCAAATTATTTTCATCGGCTACTTTTCTGCCCGGATACATTGTCATATTTGTATTTTTATCCTACTTGAAAATATTTTTTGACTTCTTGTTTTATATCATAATGTTTACCAGAATGCATGTGACATTATCACACCTTTTACAGGCTAAATACACACACATTAGCTGAGTTTAAGGATCACTGGGACTAGCTTGAATACAAAAGAGTTGTTAAAGAGTCTGCTGGGTAAAAGAGGAATTACGAGAAATAATGTTGTGGGATTAATTGCAGAAACACTGAAGGAAATCAAGAAGGCAAAGAGGCCAAAGAAGTTGAGCAACAAGGCAAAGTGGAATCAGAGAAGCGTTCCCATGTGATCAAATTCTACACGTCACCACGCGTGAAGTTCATTCTGGCGCAGGTAATATCTGCTTCCATCCTCTTGGTTATTTATTGCGTTGCCTATTCAATCTCGTTTACTTCTCTTCTTCTGTTTCAGCATGAGCATATTACCATTCACAAATATTCTTCATCTATTGCAATATAATGCCCTTGACTGAGATGAATTTAGGAAGATTTCTGATAGTTACCTTTTTGCATGTCAGTTTGCCTAGGTCTTTGTGCTGTCTTGGTAAAACGATAACGCCAGAGTGAAAACCATTGCATGCGGTTGTAGAATGTCAGGAAATAATGGGATGCTAGTATTATTCATATCTGGAACTTCTCTAATTCATTGTTGTCAGCCCAGGGGGAGGGGGAGGGGGAGGGGGGGGGGGAGGGGGAGGGGTGCAGCAATTTCAGTTTTCTTGTGGGTTAAAGATTGAAATGTGCAAGAAAAGGTTAGCTTCCTCGTGGATAAGACTAGGTCCCAGTATGGGTGCAAAACAAGAAACCTCAGGATCTGATGGCATCAAAGAATATCGGATAAAATCATCTTTGCGCCGTGTAATGACCACTTTGAACCAAAGATACTCTATGCAATTTGATTATTTTAGAAATACATTTTAGTGTTGTACAAAGAGGGGTCGAAAAACTATTCAAATTTGTCAGTTGCTAAATTAGTGTTATCCTAGCCATTTCATCCATCCTTTCGTATGCAACGTCTTTGGCATGGATAGGCCCTTCAGCAAATGATTTCAATCTTTTCGGAAGAAGAACTTTGTGTTTTATTTTCAGATGTCCATCATCGCATTTCTCTTCTTGTATGCCTTTGTCATACTGTTCCAAATCACCCCACAACAATTCACCATAGCAGAGATGGTGCTGTGTTTGTGGGTCTTCACTCTCAGTGTACAGGAAGGGAGACAGGTAAGCTTGGTCTTTGGGAACTGGGTTGATTTAATGCTTGTAAGTAGCGGCATTTGCACACTCCACTGTTCACCGCTTGCCTCTTGATGTTCACAGCAACAATAGACCACTTGCAATGTCAAGTTAGCATGTAAAACTCTACCTGAAATCGGAGACTGACTTTCTACGGCTGATGATGAGATCACCACAATTTATATACGTGGTAGTGAAATAACTTGCGATACTGGCAATACTAATGCAGTTGATCATGTGAGCGTCCATCGACGTCGCAAAATGTTAACAACGAGAGAAGACGACGAGGCGTTATTGCTATTAGGTGTTGTTGTTGTTGTTGTTGTTGTTGTTGTTTTGTTAATGCTTTGTTGTGTTTTTTCTTTCTTGATCGAAGTCGACAGAAGATACTGAACCGGTTGCTAAAACTGTATGTTAGGCTGTAGTTGGTGTCATGAATGTCATGTTGACATAGCCTTCTTGTGCTTATTATCGAAACCACAAGGTCACCAAAATGTTCATGATTTGTTGCTCGAGGAATATGCTCATTAAAAAAAAGCCATCTTGGGGATTTCATTTTGTCTTATTTTGAAAGAACACAACAGGTGCTGATAAAAAGCTTCATCTTTCTTTGAAGTTGATATAATAAAAAAAAGTTCAAAAACCTCTGTCACTTTTCTGGACATCCACATTTCCCTTTCCCATGGACACCTCAACACCTCCATCCACTGCAAACCCACAGACATCCATGCCTACCTGGACTATCACTCTTTTCACAATCTCTTCACTCTGAACAGTATCCCATACTCTCAATTCCTCCGACTACGCCGCCTCTGCTCTGACGACAGAGATTTCCGCACCAAATCTCTTGATATGGTTCAATTCTTTCGTCAACGCCATTACCCACTCCCGGTCCTTCACAATGCCCTTCAGAGAGTCCTCAACATTCCTAGGAAGCACGCCCTGCAACCCCAAAGCAAAACGACCGCCTCTGATCGCCAAATTCTTACCTTGCAGTACCATCCAGCCACTCGCGCTGTCCATTCTATCATACGATCCCACTGGCACCTCCTTCAAAATACCGAGGAATTATCTTCCATCTTCCGTACACCACCTCTCATCAGCTACAAAAGAAACGCTAACCTTCGGGATTTGCTTGTCCATTCCTCCCTCCGTACTGCAGCTTCCTCTCCCCCTGGAACCCCTGGAACCTCCCAAAATGCAAGACTTGCCCCTTCATTGCATCCTTCATCTCCATGCAGGCTCCCAAAACCCTTTTCACATAAAAAAGTATTTCACCTGCCAGTCATATAACTTAATATATGCCCTTCAATGCTCACAGTGCAACATGATTTACATTGGTGAGACTGGTAGAACACGCAACATCCGATTTCAAGAACACCTCGCAGACATAAGACATTCCCGATCCAAACCCGTTACCATACACTTCAACTCTCGAAACCATTCCACACAGGACCTACGTGTGAGGGGTATCTGGCTTCTGCATGGAGATAATCCCGGTGAAAGGAAAGAGATGGAGGCGTACCTAATATAAAAATTAGGTACACGTAACCCTGAGGGCATAAATGAAAAATAGTCCAAATGAATCTTTTTGATAGACCTTTGGGCATCCTTGCTTATACATATGTGCATATGTATATATACTATAAAGTAAATTGACTTATATGGGTTTTAATGCTTATAGTTATGTGTATGTATTTATTACCGTTTAAGTTACCTATTTATTAAACTTATGCATATTTAAAAACACTAACGTTATTTTACCCCTGTAGATAATGGGATTGGAGTCCCTTTAATCTTAACTGGTAGTTGAACACTTTTCATAACGCGATTCGCACGCCAGCCCTCGTTTTATTCTGTGAGTTGTTTTTATTTATTCTGAGCCCTCTTACAGACTCGCCTCCATTCCACTTTTGCCCGTCCTCCTGTAAGTTTTATTTGTGCGCCTGATGAAGGCTTTGTAGCCAAAAATTCGTGCTGTTTTACCTTCCAATGTTTTGTATTTGTTTTGTATTATACGCGACCATCAGAACCTCACCGTGTTTTAGACTTTTGACACTTGATATAATTCAGTTAACAAGCAAAGATAATTGTATCACACAAGTTGTATTTGATTGCAAGCTATTTTAGTTCTGCACATTGATTTGAACGTTTAAACAATGTAAAAGCATCCATTAAAAAATATTTGAACGGCAATATGTACACTGACTCACTTAACAGCGATTTCTAATGTTTCAACGAAAATCTCTCTTAGCTTTCAAACAGCGGAGATGCAGGCATGACTGGCTAAAAACGATCTCTTGGCTGTGAGTCGAGAAAATAATTTCTTACAGTACTCAAACCTCGAAATTCAGTAGCTGGATCATATCGGGTAGAAGTCATAGGATGATGGCGATGGTACTATATATGCATGATGAATTTCGAAAATCTGTCATCGTCAACGGTAGGCATTGTAGATTATGGTAACGCTGGTAGAGGTCAGATGTCAGTGTTTGTGGAGCACTCCAATGTGCTACACACAGGGAGGCTAGAAACACAATAAAGCAATTGGATTTGGAGAACAGGCCTTGTCGCAACAAAAAGGTGTGTCTAAACATAGTGTTCGTCGATACTTTCATTGGACGATTTTAATAGATCTGAGGTCATTTTCGCGCCAAAAGTTTGTAGCGCCATGCTGACTGGATGGTTAGTTCTCGCCTTTTAACATTTAGATCACAGAGGATTCCCAGGTTTATTCATATCAAGGAACGGCTTTCCCGATATCTATTAATACAGGGAACGCTTTTTGTTACCAAAAACGTGTGTCCAGACATAGAGCAGACATTGATCTACGGACACATCGGGAAATTCCCGGTCGATTGAAATGACAAGAAGCGTTCTATTTGTAGATCGACGATCGGTCGAACGCCACTGGCAGGGTTTTCCAGATCTACTCATAGATCGAAGAACACTGTATGTTTAGACGGACGTTTTTTGTTGCGACATGTCTAACTCTCGATGGAGCAGATGAAGCATTGACGACCTATCCAACTAGGAGGGGGAAGCTCGGATCACTTGAAGATGCTTCTTGGTCGCATCCAGTGTTGCTTGGGGCTGCCGGTGATGGAGCAGCTGGGTCTGTAGCACCATCATCACAGCTTACATATGATTAAGGGGAATCCAGTTGCAACTTTCTAGATACCCTCTGTAAAGTCTGGGACTACACTCCAGATGTACAAACTTCCTCATCAGCAGAGTGCAGAAAGCTGCCAAAAGCTGTCTTCAGGCGTTCTTCAGGAAACACAGGTCTGTGTGGTAGAGATGCCCTTGGATCAGTGCATGAGTTCGATTGGAGTATTTGCGCTTCTTCTTGGATGTTCCTGAAGCCTCTTTGAGAGAATGTTAGCATACTTCACGTTTTGCTGGATGACACTCGTGTGTATTGCGTCTAAAAACTTTTACAAAATTTGGCATATGTAGCAACTAACAGATGCAACGTCTTTGTAACACCATTGGTGAACGGAGATGCAACATACATGTTACGTGTAGGCTAAGATTTGCAAAATGAGGAGGGGTCTGGGCTATCTGCCTTTGCAGATGTTCTGTCGTGGTGGAGGCCTTGGGGTGTGGGGCCTGGTGAAGACCTACTTCAAGGACATATGGAACTGGATTGACTTTGCCAGCATCGTCATCTTCATCATTGGCATCTCTCTTCGATGCATCAGCCAGAAGCATTGGAATACTCAGAGTCCCAGCCCTGATGATGTCACAGAAAACATCACTGTGGTAAGTCCAATTTTACCATTAACATTTCATTTGCCTTTTTTTAAATTAAAAAGTAGCTTCGTTGCTTTTTCGTGAAATTTGTGTCTAGTGGACCACCAGTCACTGTGCAGCAGATGAAATATATATTTGTATACATGTCAGCCTTGTATCAGCAGTCTTCTATTTGCTGTAATGGCATCATGAAGTGGATTAAAGAAGACTAGCAAGTTGTTTTTTTAAGGTGATCTTCCAAGTGTTGAAATTATTCCATCTGAAGTGTAGTAGGTAGACTGGAGGCATATTGATAAAAATGCACAGTCTTGCAGGTGTTTCTAGAGGTCAATGATGAAGACTTGAGAAATACGTAGGAGTGGTGTTGCTCAAAGCAAGATGTCATGCAGGCATACAGATGGGTCCACGACTTTGAAGTTAACAGTTTGTTGTCAGGGAGAAAATATGAAGTAGCAAGCGTCCGAGTAGGCCTTGGCACCCAGGCAAATCAACTCCATGCATCTAGTATGGCTTATTTTGCAAATCTTCTAAGTGACAAACAACACAAGCAAGATGTATAGCAGATGTGCCGTTGCTGAGCATGCTTTGTCTTGCAGACATTCGAGTGGGCACACGTGTTTCTCAGCCTGGACTTTGTCCTGTTCTTGGCCAGGCTTCTGCAGATCTTCTGCATGCACCAGAAATTGGGACCCATGATCACCATGGTCTTTAAGATGGTGAGTGAGATAATGGAGGTATTCTCCTTTACTTTCAGTCACAGGTATTACTGCTGTTCTGCAAGGGATTTTGATGTGGATTTGCAGAAACGCCTCTGTTGAATATTCCATGGCTAAGAATTGCTTTATAATACTTGCAAACTATTTATTTATTTTTAAAAACATTTGGAGGCAGAAATGCCGTCACATTAAAATAATAACTGAAATGATCCATTCTTGAAACTACGAGCTCAGCCCTTAAGGGGAAGGTCTGCTTGTAGGCTCCCATGATGGAGCCAGGCCAAAATATGTTTTTTTTCGTATGCGCTTGTTTGGACTACTCCCTGGGATTGGCATATATTTAAAACCAACAGCAGCTTTACTTTTGGCTGAGGTTCGAGAGAAAATTCTTGTTTGCTCACTACCATGCTTCATATCAATGCACCGACAAGTTATCTTAATTAATGTGATCAAGCTAGATAATAGACGAGGTGTTTGTATGTGATATTTGGTAAGCTTTCACTTTTTCCTCATTTCTGTCGATTGATTGTGTGGTCAAAATATGTATCAGTGAAGTGCATGAAGTACTGATAGCAATGTAAATGCCTTGATTACATGGAAAGGCAATAAACAAATATTTCCTTAGAGGATGAACTTGTAGTTTTCATTGCCTTTTCTCTGTCTGAAGGAACACAAATTGATCTGAGCTTGACAGGAAAATGGTTGACATGGAGGGACTAATTATATGGTTGTAAGTGTTTATCAGAATTGTCTTTGAAATATGTTTCCTTTTAGTTTAGCTGTTCCTGGGAACCTATCCTAATTTTGATATGTGTTTTGCAGCTACCTGCATGGAATTTACCGCTTTTTAAAAACTTGCCTGTTAATGAATACATAAATTTTGTATCCTATCTGTAGCTGTCATGTCAGTGAAAAATGTGTTTGGCCTGAATGTAGAGAAAATGCAGCATCCCTTCAGGACTGAAATCGTTCTGAATATGAAAAATGCTTAGATATCAAACTTCTCGTACAACACCTTGGTAAAAACTGATATTCTACCATGTCACAACCCCCTCAAAATAGGAGCTGTAATGGCTGTAATTCCAAATCGAGATGACAGAAAACCTCTAAAACTTAGTGGACTGTTCCTTGGATAAAACCATTACCTGGCCCCAACTCCCATTTGAATCCGTTGTAGACTTTTTTAGTTATGTTGCCGAGTAACTAAAGAACGAACTAACTAACCAACCGAAAAACATACCCCCCTTGGCGGAGGTAACTAATGATTGTGTAGGTGATATACGGTCAAAACACTACTTACTAGTATACAACCTTTCAGAACATCTTCAGAAATGAATGTCCAATCAATAAGATACTCCATAGAATGCTCCTCACCAGCTCCATACTTCATACACAGAAAATTGATTCAAACCTATGTTGTACTTTCTGTGAATCCCATTCAGAAACTTCCGAACAGCTCTTTTTGGAATGCACAATCATCATTAAACTTTGGAATCCACTGGAAGATGGTCTGTCAAAAAAACACTTTAGCATACCCGCTTGACATTTATGTTTAAAATGCTTAGGTCGCTGGATGATAACATATTGATAAACCACTTAATTCTCTCAACAACAAAGAACTACTTTTATAACATGAAAATCGAAGAACATCCACATACATGTACACACACCCCCCGAATCAAATTTTTGAGACCTGAAATACTATGAGGGAAAAGCAAGATGGATATGAATACTTACAGCAAATACAAATTTGAACGCTGACAAATAATACAAAACTGGGCAAAACTAGTAATATACAAATGTTATTATAACTTGTACATTTGCACAAGTGATAAGCAATTGCTTTAACGCATATTACACTGTCGCGTTGTTTTTTCTTCTCTCTCTCTCTCTGTCTCTGTCTCTGTCTCTGTCTCTGTCTCTCTCTCTCTCTCTGTCTCTCTCTCTCTCTCTCTCTCTTTCTTAACAAATATTTAGCAAGACATTTGCGAAAAACTAGGCATAATGACATATCTTACTTGATAAACGGAAACGATGTGCAAAAGACAGGCTACGTAGCTATGTTTATCTATTATAGTGTAAAACACCCCAGGGAAAATCTTAATAAAACTGTATATAACCTCTCCCCTTAACTATATAGTAAACCGAAGTATGCATCTGTCGTGCAAAAAACCAAACACTGCCCATAATACACTAGTCACAATAAGTTAAAGGTCACTCTTGAATTTTTTTGAAATTACAATTTGTTGCAATGCTAACTGAAAAAAGGAGTTACCAGACAAAAGCTTGACAGTGGTTGCATATGACATTATTCCG
This sequence comes from Theodoxus fluviatilis, assembly GCA_034096865.1. Lineage (NCBI taxonomy): Eukaryota > Metazoa > Mollusca > Gastropoda > Cycloneritida > Neritidae > Theodoxus > Theodoxus fluviatilis. The sequence goes on from JAWQFJ010033605.1 coordinate 47,895, forward strand.
CAGTGCGAAGGAGCCTTTAGCGTGTTACCCTTTGTTGAAAAAGCGTTCACGTGCAGTACAACGAAGCCTTTTTGGGGAAAAAGAATGCAAATCGCTGACCTGTTACATTTGTAACACATGGCTGTTGAAATTAAAAAAAACAAAATGCACGTGCCCGACAAATGTCCCACGAACAGTTTTCAACGGTAGTTGGATAAAAAGGGAAACGAAAATGTTATCCAAATCACTGCAGAGAAAGTCATGGTCGCAAGAAGAAAGCTGACGACTGTTGATCGTGGCCGAGCCCTGGGTTGGGCCCAGGATGGTGTTTCTCAAAGAGAAGTTGCCAAACGGTTGAGAGTGAGTCTTTCAGTCATTCAGCGCCTTTCGCAGCGTTTTCAAGCCACAGGCAGTACTGAAGAATGCCCACGCTCTGGACGCCCCAGAATCACAAATCAACGTGATGACAGATCTGTGCGTTTTGCGGCTCTACGGGACATAACGATCACGGCAACAAGGATCCAACAGCAGCTGAGACACACAGCAAACGTGAACGTTTCACAGCAGACAATCCGGAACAGGCTCCACGAGTTTAATCTTCGTTAAAGAAGATCAGCTGTCAAATTACCGTTAATTCCAGCCCATCGCCAGGCACGATTGGCCTGGTGCCGTGTGTGCCCACCGACTCTGGACCAGCAACAGTGGAGCACAGTTCTTTTCACGGATGAGTCCCGCTTCACTCTCACCCACAATGATGCCAGAGCTCGAGTCTGGAGGCGCCCTGGAGAGAGATTTGTTGATGCCTGTGTTCGAGAGCACGACCGTCACGGTGGGGGGTCGGTCATGGTGTGGGGAGGCATTCACCTTCATGGCAGAACCCCTCTTCATCTTGTTCAGGGCAATTTGAATGCCGTCAGATATAGGAATGAGATCGTTCAGCCTCTCATCATGCCCATTCTCCAAGCCATGGGCCCGGGATCAATCCTGCAGGATGACAACGCCACACCACACCGTGCTCACGTGGTCCAAGACTTCATGAGGCAGCAGCAAATTCGTCGAATGGACTGGCCAGCACGATCACCAGACGTGGCACCCATCGAGAATGTTTGGGATTGCTGGGCCGACGCGTCAAACAAAACCACCCGCCTCCAGACAACCGGCGTCAGCTGTTCCAGTTACTGCAGCAGGAATGGCAGGCCATCCCTCAGCAGACCCTGGTAAACCTGGTGCAGTCCATGAGGAGACGATGTGTGGAATGTGTGGCGGTTCATGGTGGTCACACACATTATTGACCTCAGTCAAACGAAATGACTTAGCCCCTGACTTTCAAAAATAGGGGTGGGATGCTTTTGACCACGTTTCCGATCCCCAAAAAATCGTTCTACCGCTGAGTGTTTGGGGTGAAATTCGTGCTAAAAGATGAAATAAAAACCGCTGGCGCTGAACCTCCAGGTTTTGGCATATATTTTAAAAAAAGATCCGGTTCGAACCTGCAACCTCTCGAGAAAAGAGGGGGAAAACACACACACACACACACACACACACACACACACACACACACACACACACACACACACACACACAGAAATACACAAAAAACCAGGTCGGGTTCGAACCCACAACCTCTTGAAAAAAGAGAGAAAAAAAAGTTTCAGAGCAGAATCGAACCTGGTCACGCATGACCAAGAGTCCAAAGCTCTACCAATTGTGTCATTGGAAATCTGGTGTGACTGAGTTTTTGTAAAGCATTTATAGCGTTCCAAGCGACAACTTACAAGTGACCGTGAAATAGGAAGGTGTACGATGAGATTTTACCCTGGGAGTAAACAAAATAAGCTTATTTCAGACCATTTACCTTTGCTGAAACTACTGTGTTCTGACAGCCATCTGGTTTGTAGCTTCGCACTTCTCGCACCCAACCACAGACAATAGTCTTGTAAGCTCCCAAGCTTTTGTAGGCTGCAAAATTCTCGCACTTTTGCCCAGCACAAAATATTGTACAATCTTGGCGTGGTTTATGTCCGGCAACTGGTTTTTGTCGACGGATCTAACCCATCAACGTCAATAATCTTCTCGTATAAGCCATTGTTTTGTGAAAGTAGGAAAAGATAACTCTGTTTGACACGCATTTCGCCATTCCGTCAATTGACATCTCAGGGAGGGGGTTTCGAGTTTACGACCTAAATAAATCACTTTCTTTTTAAACCTCGATGCTGAAAATTTGACACATTCAATCGGACCTAACTTCCAGTAAGTGTGCAAAATGTCAAGGAAATCCGTCCGGTAGTTTTTGAGAAATCAGCCGTTAAGTCGGGACTGACAGGCATACTAACAGATAAAATTACGTCACGTTATTGATTATGTCACACATTTTGCATTTCGCCATTCCATCAATTGACTATGTACGGAGGTGCTTTCGAGTTTACGACCTTAAAAAACCATTTTTTTCAAACCTCGATTCTGAGAATTTGATACATTCAATCGGACCTAACTTCCAGTAAGTGTGCAAAATGTCAAGGAACTCCGTCCAGTAGTTTTTGAGAAATCAGCCGTTAAGTCGGGACTGACAGACTGACACACAGATAAAGTCTGTAGAACCTCCAGTAAACCTGGAGGGAAAAAATTGTGACATAAATTTATTTTCATATGCCTTTGCGTTTCAATTTTATGCCAGTATTCGTAAGTGACCCTTAACTTATTGTGACTAGTGTAGTTCAATATATGAATATATTCAGTCTCAGGTATACATGTATGATAATCCTCCTATGATCTGTTTGACTGTTTCTTGAAACTCTGAATCTGCTATTCACTTTTAACTTTTTACTTATCTGCTTGAGACACAGACGTACATTATCCTTCCAGGTTTACTGGAGGTCCTACAGACTTTATCCCTCCAGGTTTACTGGAGGTCCTACAGACTTTATCTGTCTGTCTGTCTGTGTGTGTGTCTGTCTGTCCCGTCTCCACGGCTTATATCTCAAAAACTACTGGACGGATTTCCTTGAGAATTTGCACACTAACTGGAAGTTAGGTCCGATTGAATGTATCAAATTTTCAGAATCGAGGCTTGAAGAGAAAGTGGTTTTCTAAGGTCGTATTCTCGAAATTACCGGTCGAAAAATTATTGAAATGACATTTGACGGCAAAGCCAAATTTGACGTCATTAATAGCATGACGTCATTTGCATGTACGATCTGAAATTCAGTCCCACTTAGAAGCTTTCTGTCTCAACATTTCAATTGACGTAACAGCAGAAATTATGGGTATCTTTTTAGATTGACGTCATTTGCGAGTAGAGTTTCGGGGAACCCATGCGAGAATGAATAATTTCCAGAACGTTGGTGAAGGAGACAGAAGGATTTTTTACGATGCGGGTCGTTTCGTTTCGAAAATGTAACCCTTGAACAGCATTAATCTGGGTACTACTATTGACCGCAATACCCCGCAATACCCACAAATATACCGCAATACCACCAAATATGCAACTCGTACTTGCGTCAAATCGCCGTAGTTTGATGTTTACTTAGCCGGCTGAACGCTGCCAAGACTAATCTAATGCGATCGCCGTAGTTTGACTGTTTCCGAGAGTTACGTCCCTTCGTGATGCGGTCGCTTCTGTGTATCGGTCCGAAAGTTTAGTTGAATTTGTATGGTTTTTGGCGACCCATGTGTCTCAAAATTGAGTAGAAGTATTTTGAGCGTATTAGGATATCGAAACATCGCATCAGTTTCAATGTTGTTTTCTGGCCAAACATAGTATACTATGATCATTGAATGACCACCTATCAGATCTAAACTCGTTGTCTTCATTTGCCTGTCGGATAAGTCTTGGCAGTTTAAACACTAGAGCAGTCATCAGTTTATTGTCAATTTGAGAGACTCACTGGCTCATAAAATAGGTAGCTAGAGCATAATCGCTCCAAGCATTGATTTCGCCTGCCAGCCAACCAAAACAAGGGACGCAACTCTAAATCTCGTCTTGCTTAAAATCGCGGAGTCACGCTTCTTTATGTCTATGTAACGTATGTTCTTTGGACGAAGCAAACATCAAACTACGGCGATTTGACGCAAGTACGAGTTGCATATTTGGTGGTATTGCGGTATATTTGTGGGTATTGCGGGGTATTGCGGTCAATAGTAGTACCGTCAAAGATGTATGTTGAATGCATCAATAGTTCTCTCGAGAGGTTGCGGGTTCGAACCCGATCTTTTTTTGTTGTTGTGCCGAAACCTGGAGGTTCAGCGCCAGCGGTTTTTATCTGTCTGTGTGTGTGTGTGTCTGTCTGTCCCGACTTCACGGCTGATATCTCAAAAACTGCTGGACGGATTTCCTTGACATTTTGCACACTTACCGAAAGTTAGGTCCGATTGAATGTATCAAATTTTCAGAATCGAGGTTTGAAAAGAAAGTGTTTTTTTAAGATCGTAAACTCGAAAGCAAGTTGTTGAGTGAATGTCGGGAGATGTCTTACAGCGAGCGCTTAGTTAGAGTATTTGAATCTGCACTCACTGAAGGGAAGAAGGATTCGTGGTGACCTAATAGAGGCTTACAAATTGTACAATGATCTCGTGGACGTGGAGTGGAGCGACTTCTTTAAGTCACCAGGTTGTGTCAGTACGAGAAATGCAGACGGAAAAGTATTTGTTCAACGTAGTAATACCAATTGACGGAATGGCGATATTTCAAAGCCTTTTCCTTCACTTCCGTCGCCAGCAGCGTTTCTCACACGATGTACGAGCGCTCACCAATTACATAAATAGTTTTCGTGATCCTCCCCAGAAACAAAAATCGCCTTTGCTTTCAAAAATACCGTTTTACAGTCAAAATTGTCCACCCGCGCGGCCGCTCTAACTCTTCGAACAGCCACTCCATCTGAGCGCAACAATAGTGACTACCAAGTTCTGTTAGCGTGGCCTAATGGCAGTAAATCGATATTAAACTTGGCAGAAACAGACCTTGTGTATCCTACAATGTACAAGACCACTCAAAGTTCATGAACTATCATCAATTTATCTACAATTTACATTGCAAAATACGAACCAAGGGTTTTTACGGAAAAGAACGTTATAATTGCTTTACAAACACGTAGTAACCGAATGGCTCAGATGGTAGAGCGTTGCACTATTGTAACGTTAGGTCATGCGTGAACGTGTTCGAATCCGCGCTGAAACGTTTTCCCCCTTATTTTTTCGAGAGGTTGCTGGTTCGAACCCGACCTTTTTTGTGTTTTTGTGTGTGTTTTCCTCCCCTCTTTTATCGAGAGGTTGCGGGTTCGAACCCAATCTTTTTTTGGTGCCAAAACCTGGAGGTTCAGCGCCAGCGGTTTTTATTCAAGGAACATACCAAACGAGTTTTTGTACTTTACGGTAAAATCTTAGATATTTTATCAACTCCTGTAAGTGTATCTACGGATGTTTTTAAACCATGTCGATTTCTATTGATCTACTCACACGTTTTACTGTAACTCTGATGGGTCGTCGACCGCAATAAAGTATCAATTAATGTCTGTCTGTCTGTCTCTCTCTCCCTGCCTCTTTCTCTCTCTCCCTGCCTCTCTCTCTCTGCCTCTCTCTCTCTCTCTGTGCCTCTCTCTCTCTGTGCCTCTCTCTCTCTCTCTCTCTCTCTCTCTCTGTCTCTCTCTCTCTCTCTGCCTCTCTCTCTCTCTGCCTCTCTCTCTCTGCCTCTCTCTCTCTGCCTCTCTCTCTCTCTCTCTCTCTCTCTCTCTCTGCCTCTCTCTCTCTCTCTCTCTGCCTCTCTCTCTCTCTCTCTGCCTCTCTCTCTGGACCTCTCTCTCTCTCTCTGCCTCTCTCTCTCCTCTCTCTCTCTCTCTCTGCCTCTCTCTCTCTCTCTCTGCCTCTCTCTCTCTCTGCCTCTCTCTCTCTCTCTCTGCCATTTGTGAGTTTAGCGTTTCATCGCATTTGGAGATTATTCGAATTGCTGCAAGGTGAGCTGTTTTCACCTCCGCTCACCGCCATGGGCATCGAGCTCCAAACGTATAGAGCTCGAATCGGAGCTTATGCTGCGCGTCTGCGACGCCGCTACTTCAAGAAGGATGTTGAAGGCAAGTTGGGTTTGCCACTTTCTCTTGCCAAGGGACTGATGTTGTGTATGGCGATACTGCTTGGTGCAGCTGTCATCGCTTGGAGTGAACAAGCTGTACTTGCAGCTACCTTTGTGTCACGTTTGCCTGGCGCGATGGGGAGAGGAAACGGCTACGGAATGATCTCTGCTCGCTTCGTTTGTCCTCCTGGAGCTACATCTGACGGCTACACCTACGATCGATCGCAACTGCTACTGCTGGGAGGTGACATTGAGGAACAGCCCGGGCCTGTCGAGAGAGAAGATTTGGAGAGTTTTGGGAAGAAGTGGATGGAGCTGATGACGGAACAGTTCAAATCTCTGCTGCAAAGTGAAACGCAGAAATTACATGACGAACTTTCCGTCCTGACCAGAAAGGTGTGTGATGTTGAGAAGGAAGTTGCTTCGCTGCGGAAGAGACTAGAAGAGCAAGATGAAGTAATAGACAACTTGGAGAGTGTTCAGTATAATGTAAATAAAGCACTAAACGACATCGAAGAAAAATTTGAAGCGCAGGAACAACGTAGCCGCCGAGACAACGTACTGCTGTATGGGATTCCCGAGCCTGACGTCACCGCGAGCCGCGATAACCACGAGGATTGCGTGGCGACTTTTGCTCGAACGGTCAACGAAGTGCTGGCCAACCCCCTCCAAGCCAGTGATATCGCGCGTGCACATCGTGTGGGCAAACGCAGGGAGGGGAAGACGCGACCGCTCATCGCCAAACTGCTCCGATCAACCGACAAAGTCGCCATTCTTCAAAGCAGGCAGGAGCTGAAGGCCAAGGGAGTAGGTGTGTCGACCGACCTCACCGAAAAACAGCGCGACAACATCCGACAAGCTAGAGAGGACGGGTACTTCGCGTACTATCGCGGCGGAGTTCTCCACACGGAAGAGCGACGAGAGAGAAGCGACTCCACCGGTCGTCGAATGACTCGTTCCGCCGCTCGGGGCAGAGGTGGAGGTAGAGGTGGTGGCAATTGATGGGGTGGCCGAAGTCCTGTCAACGGAACGGGCAACGTGAGTCCTGCTGCTTCTGTGAGTCATACTGCTTCTGTTCACTCGTTCATTTTTGATTTTTTAATTTGGAACATTGATGGACTCTCCTCGAAATTCGATGACCCCGACTTTTTTTCAATCTTAAAGAATTTTCCTTTTGTATGCCTGTGCGAAACGTTCATGCACACAGTAGAGTTCTCTCATTTGCTGCCTGATTATGAGACATTTGTCTCTCCTGCAAAGAAACTGTCTAGTCACGGCCGAATGTCGGGTGGTGTTGTTTGTCTGATACATCGTTCAGTGCAGAAGTTTTTCCAGCTAGTAGAGTGCAAATGTGATAACACAATAATCTTTAAGATATGTAAAGAATTCTACCATGGTGACAGGGACATTCTGATGTTCAATGTATATATTCCTCCCATTGGTTCCCCTTACTACGAAACAACTGGTCACAGTAATGGAATTGATGCATTGTGCAAATGTATCCTTGATGTGTCGGAAGTACATGAAGATTGTTGTATGATTGCTTGCGGCGATTTCAATGCTCGGACAGGCTGCCTAAATACTAACTATTCTGTCAATCTCGGTGACATTTTTTCAAATGTATTAGAAGAATCGAGATATGCTGTCGATGAAACTGTGAATGACTTTGGAGAGTACTTACTCGAGTTATGTGTGGGTCTTGAGTTGACTATCTTAAATGGCTGTGTGGACGAACAAAACTCAAGTGGCTACACTTTCATTTCTCCCCAAGGTTGTAGCACCATTGATTACTGCATAGTTTCTAAGGAGCTAGTTTACAATTTTGAGGCATTCACGATAGGTGACTCTATACTATCACCGCATATGTATCTCAAATTGTCCTTTCGATGTAATAACCCCACATACAGGAGTGAGAGAGAACAGGATAGCAGCGTTACTAAGATTGTATGGGATGACAATTCAGAAGAAACTTTTAAGAGCAATTTACGTGTAAATCTTAGTAGCTCTGATGTCGTGAGTGGTTACAGTGATACAGTGGACGTGAATAGTACTACTGTAAACATTACGGAAAGTCTTGTGAATGCCGCTGAGTTCATGCAGAGACGTTGCAGGCCTTATTCGCACGTGCAAGGTTGCAGGTGGTTCGACAAAGAATGTTCAGCAACTAAAAAGCTAGCCAGTAAATACTTGCGTGCATTCCTCCGCTCGCATTCTGATCAGGACAGAGCTGTTTACCTTAGGAGCAGGAATGATTATAAGCAGCTAATAAGAAAGAAAAAAAACATCTATAGGCAAGGTGTAACCAATGATTTGATTGGTAGCATAAGAGATTCCAAGTTGTTTTGGAAGCAAGTTAGATCCCTTCGTAGATTCAATGCAATATCCAGTATCGATCCAGATACTTGGGTGCAACATTTCCAGAATGTCTTTGCGTTTGCTAACAACGTCAATGAGTGTGAAATTCACGTCAGCAAGTCGATCAGTATTACTGATGATAGTATCCTGAATTCCGAAATAACACAATCTGAAATAACTGATGCAGTTAAACATCTTAAGAGGAAAAAATCAGCGGGTACGGACGGTATAATGTGCGAAATGCTACAATGTTCTCTACCAATTATTATGCCCTACTTACTAAAGTTGTTCAATTCCATATTCGAACAGGGCCTGTTTCCTACTCTTTGGTCCCATTCCTTGATAGTACCCATTCATAAGAAAGGTTCCTTAGCTGTTCCCGATAACTATAGAGGGATCTCTCTGACTAGTATCTTCAGCAAAACATTCCTGCATATTTTGAATACTAGACTGCAGGCATGGGCGGATGAGAATGATCTTATTGGTGAGGAGCAGGCTGGATGTAGAAGGGGCTACTCGACAATTGATAATATATTTGTGTTATATAACGTTGTGCAACGGTACCTCAACCGTAACAAGAAGTTGTACGTTTTATTTGTTGATTTCCAAAAGGCGTTCGACACTGTAGACAGACGAGCGCTTTGGACAATTTTGGAAGGTAATGGGGTCAGGGGTAAAATGCTCCAAATGCTGAAGGCAGTATATAAAACGGTCATATGCAGTGTCAGATGCCAGGGTCAGGCGTACGGGTCCTTTAATTGTCACCGGGGACTTAAACAGGGATGCAAAATGTCTCCTCTACTATTTTCCTACCTTGTGTCACACCTCAGTTTTGAAGTGATTGCAAAGGGAAAACACGGAGTACAATTACAACCAAATGGTGCAGAACTGTTTTTGTTATTGTTTGTGGATGACATTGTTCTTTTATCTGATACCGTAATAGGTCTGCAGAATCAGATCAATAATCTTAAGAACGCCGCTGATAGATTAGGACTGATAATTAATAGGGATAAAACAAAGGTTGTTATCTTTCGAAATGGAGGGTACGTTGCTTCCCGAGAAAAGTGGATGATGGGTGACAGTAAACTAGAGGTTGTCTCTCAATATAAATATCTTGGGGTTACCTTATCTACTAGATTATGTACAAATACAATGCTGTCGGAGTTGGTCGCCAGAGCCAAAGCGGCGTCAATCCAAATGCAAAGAATCTTAAGGAAACTTGCCGTTGTTACACCGGATATATTGTATAAGATTTTTGACGCTCAAATACAGCCAATGCTATTGTACGGGTCAGAAATATGGGGCACTAATGATTGTAAACGTATCGAAAGTGTTCAAATGTACATGTTGAAGTGGTTTCTGAATGTTGCCTCTAAAACGCCAAATTTGATGATATATGGTGATGCAGGCAGATATCCTTTAGACATAAATGCTCAGGTACGCTCAGTCAAATATTGGGTCAAACTGCTTAGAATGGACCCTATCAGATATCCTTACCAAGTATACATGTCCATGCTTAACTCGGGAGATGCAAAACATAACTGGGCAACAGGCATAAAAATGTTACTGTTAAAACATGAGTTTAGAAGGGAATGGGATGATCAAATGGTACAAAATGAAACTATGTTTATAATGCAGCTGAAAAGTAGATTGATTGAATGCTATAAGAACGACTGGATAAATTGTGTACAACAAAGTACGAGATATTCCTTCTACAAATTAGTAAAAATAGAACATGGTATAGAACCATATCTCTATGCATTAGACAAGAAAGTATTTAGAGATGCCTGGGTACGTTTCAGAATGGGAATTAGTGATTTATTTGTACATAAGTATAGATACAGTCCAATAGCTCACCCAAATGTTTGTCCATCATGCATGGAGACAGACGAAGACGAAATTCATTTTCTATTTCATTGTCCAGCTACATATGATCTCCGAAAGAAGTATGTATTACCGTTTTTGCAATTGGGTATTATTGAACCTGTCCTTGACATATTCGTAGGTGATGATGTCTATAAAATTAGAAGTGTTGCTACGTACCTGTATAAAGCTTTTCAAAGACGAGCTGAGGCAATGTTGATGGTAGACAACTATAGATACCTCTTTGAGAATTAGAACTCACTGATCTAGTGATCAATATAAACTCTAATTGTCACCGTTGTATCCGTTGTCCATTTGCAGATTGGGAAGTGTTCACATTATTACAGTTCTGTGTAAATGTATGCGATTTGTAATGGGCCGGAGGCCCCCGCAATAAACCTGTTGTTGTTCGTTTTTGTTCTCTCTCTCTGCCTCTCTCTCTCTCTCTGTCTCTGTCTCTCTCTCTCCCTCTCTCCTCTCTCTCTCTCTCTCTCTGCCTCTCTGTCTGTCTCTCTCTGCTCTCTCTCTCTCTGCCTCTGTCTCTCTCTCTATCTGCCTCTTTCTCTCTCTGCCTCTCTCTCTCTTTCTCTCTCTTTCTCTCTCTCTCTCTCTCTCTCTCTCCCTCCCTGCCTCTCTCTCTCTGCTTCTCCCTCTTTCTGCTTCTCTCTCTCTCTCTCTCTCTCTCTCTCTCTGCCTCTCTCTCTCTGCCTCTCTCTCTGCCTCTCTCTCTCTGTCTCTCACTTCCCACTGTGCAGTCGTCGGTGACGGACGTATGCTTCGGAGCTCCGCTACCACTGCGAGTAACTGAGTCCACTTGTGCCAGTTTACTGGTGTTCTGACTGTCGAACAGGTCACAGCATGTGATTTCATTCCCGGAATGTAAGTGTTCAAAGCATTTGTGAACTTTCTTGCGAACCTTTTTTGCATATTCGTGTAGTTATTGCGACATTGGAAAGATCTGAACTGCCACTGAGTAGAGTTCATCCTCGCTCACCGCCATGGGCATCGGGCTCGAGGCGTACAGAGCTCGAATTGGATTGTTTGATGCGGGCACGCGAAACCGATGTAGCAGCAGCGCTGAAGGGAATGACGAAAGAGGCAAGTTTGTCTTTTCGCTTGCCCAGTGTGCCCACGTTGCAATTTGCATGGCAATTTTCCTTAGTCAGGCTGCGAGAACTTGGTACGATCAAGTCACGCTAGCAGTGGCTGCGGCACCACATATGAGCACTTCGATGGCGGGAGAATATGACTGCGTGATGGCATCTACGCTTGGAGCTGTGCCCTTCGGTGGTACATCTGTGGCCTACGCATACGATCAGTCTAGACTGTTGCTGCTAGGAGGTGATATTGAGGAACAGCCCGGGCCTGTTGAAATGGAAGATCTGGAACGGTTTGGGAAGATGTGGATGGAGCAGATCACTGAACAGCTAAAAACCCTTCTGCTAGCGGAAACCCAGAAGTTACACCTCGAACTTTCCTTGCTGACCCAAAAAGTATTTGATGTAGAAAGACAGTTTACATCGCTACAGAAGAGGCTAGGAGAGCACGAAGAGGCCATAGACAGTTTAGAGAGTGCCCAGGCTGAAACGGACACAGCATTAAACGACATGGAGGAAAAAATCGAACGACAAGAACAGCGCAGTCGGCGAGACAACATCCTCCTTTACGGGATTCCCGAACCTGACGTCACAGAGAGCCACGGAAACCCCGAGGACTGCGTGGAAACATTCACAGGTGTGGTGAATGAAGTTCTGGGAAACCCCCTTCAAGCCTGTGACATCGCTCGTGCACATCGTGTAGGCAAGCGCAGAGAGGGGATGACGCGTCCTCTCATCGCCAAACTGATACGATCAGCCGACAAGGTCGCCATTCTCCAAAAGAGGCAAGAATTGAAGGCGAAGGATATTGGTGTGTCGTCCGACCTCACTGAAAACCAACGTGAGAACATCCGTCGTGCTAGGGAGGAAGGCTACTTTGCCTACTACCGTGGTGGAGTACTTCACAAGGAAGAGCGACGAACGAGAAGCGACTCTACCGGTCGCCCTCAGACTCGTTCCGCCACTCGAGGCAGAGGCGGAGGAAGAGGCGGTCGCAGGTGACGGGGAGGCCGAGGCCTTGATGCGAGAACAGACAGTGGGAGTTCCAGTTCTTTTACTCAGTTCTTCACTTGTAATTTCTTAATTTGGAATATTGATGGACTCTTCTCGAAATTTGATGATCCTGACTTTATCCCAGATATAAAAAAATTCCACTTTGTATGCCTTTGTGAAACATTTATGCACACTGTTGAGTTATCACATTTACTGCCTGAATATACTACATTCCTTTCTCCTGCAAAGAAACTTTCTGGCCATGGTCGAATGTCGGGTGGTGTTGTGTGTTTGATTCATCGTTCAGTACAAAGGTTTTTCCAATTGATTGAATATAATTGTGATAATATCGTAATCCTTAAAATTAGCAAAGAATTTCACCAAGGTGATAGAGACATTTTGATGTTTAATGTCTACATACCTCCAGTTGGATCTCCCTACTACGAAGTAACTGGCCACAGTAACGGAATTGATGCGTTGTGCAAATGTATCCTTGATGTATGTGAAACGCATGAAGACTGCTCATTGTTAGTTTGCGGCGATTTTAATGCCAGGACTGGTTGCTTAAATACAAACTACTCCAACGATTTCAGTGACATATTTTCAAATGTATTAGAAGAATCGAGACTTGCTATTGATAAAACTGTGAACGAGTTTGGGGAGTACTTACTTGAGTTGTGTATGGGTTTTGAATTGACCATCCTGAATGGTTGTGTAGACGAGCACAACTCAAGCGGTTACACCTTCGTTTCTTCCCAAGGTTGTAGTACAGTCGATTACTGTATAGTCTCTAAGGATCTTGTTCACAATTTTGAGTCATTCACGATTGGCAACTCTGTGCTATCACCACATTTGTCTCTAAGTTTGTCCTTCCGAGCACGTAATCCCTTAGATCTGGATGTAAGTGAAGGGAATCGCGGCTGTACTAAGCTTGTATGGGATGACGATCTGGTAGAGACGTTTAAAAGCAATTTACTTGTAAGTATAGGTGACATCGAACCTATGAACGATAACAGTGATGGAGTGAATGTGGACTGTGTTACGGAGGCAATTACCTCATGCCTTGTGAATGCCGCCGGGTTCATGCAGAGATACTTCAAGCCTTTTTCGCCTGAGCGGGGTTGTACAGGGTGACACAAAAAAAAGTATCATCACCACAATTCGAATAACTTTTGAAATTGTACTCAGATCAACACAAAACTTTGGTGACATTAGATCAAGTCTATGTAGCAGACATCCCTAAAGTTTCACATCTGTACTTCAAAAACTCTCTGTGTCACTGGCGATCCAATATGTGCTCCAATTGTGCTCCCTGGCGCTGCGAACACACTTGGATCCGTTGTGCAAAGTTCGCCTCTCGTACTCCTCCCTTGGGATCGCTCTTATGGCTGCTGTGATTGCTGCCTTCAGGTCTGGGATGGTCTGGGGGTTGTTTACATACACCCTGTCCTTTAGGTATCTCCACAGATTAAAATCTGGGGGGTTCAAGTCCGGTGAATGCGGCGACCACTCTGGGTCACATCTGCGGCTGATCAGTTGGTCAGGGAAACACTGCCATAGCAGGTGTAAGCTTTTGTTTAATCTGTATTCTGTAAGGATACAAGTGGAGTTCTGAGATCAAAATTCTCCTCACGGACTCCCGGTTGATTCCAAGATCTTGACTTCGACGACGCACAGACTTGTTTGGGCTGCAGGCAACAGAGTCTCTGACTGCAGCAACGTTGGGTGGTGTCCTTGATGATTTTGGTCATCCAGAGTATGATTGTCAGTTAGTGTCTTTACCATTTAAGTTTAGCACAGTCCCATGGGTTCTGAACTTGTTGACCCAACTGTAGATCGCCCTGTGGAGAGGAAATTCCCGACATCCGAACCGTTGTCTGAATTGCAGCTGAGCTGCATGAATAGACTTCAGCCGAAAATATGCCTCGACTATAAATGTCTTTTGCTCAGTGGTCCAAGGCATCTCGAAGTTCCACTTTGGTACACTCACAGAGCAAGGCTTCTTCTTGATGAATCTAAAAAAAAATTAAGAATTGATTGAATATTTTAAAAGTTATTCAAGTTTAGGTGATGATACTTTTTTTTGTGTCACCCTGTAGATGGTTCGACAAAGAATGTGCGACAGCTAAAAAGCAGACTAGTAAATGCTTGCGCAGCTTTCTTCACTCACATTGAAATCAGGATAGAGTTGTCTACCTTAGATGCAGAAACGAATACAAACAGTTATTAAGAATAAAGAAACACAGTTATAGACAAAACGTGACCAGAGATTTAATACGCAGCATCAGAGACTCCAAAGATTTCTGGAAGCAGATTAAAACCTTTCGTATACCGGGCATAATAGCCAACATCGATCCGGATACTTGGGTGCAACATTTCCAAAACGTTTTCGCATTAGAAAATAGTATTGACGAAAGTAATATACATATCGGAAGGTTAATCTGTGTCACTGATGAGAACATATTGAACTCTGAAATAACTCAGTGCGAAATATCCGATGCTGTCAACTACTTAAAGAAGAAAAAGTCGGCGGGTATAGACGGTGTATTGAGCGAAATGCTGAAGTGTTCTCAGTCACTGCTCATGCCGTACTTGCTTAGACTGTTCAATGCCATATTTGACCAGGGACTCTTCCCTACACTTTGGACCCATTCCTTGATAGTACCCATTCACAAGAAAGGTTCCTTAAATGACCCCAATAACTTTAGAGGTATCTCTCTGACCAGCATCTTTAGCAAAACATTTCTACACATCCTGAATGCTAGACTACAGGCATGGGCAGACGAAAATAAACTTATTGGGGAAGAGCAGGCTGGATGTAGGAGGGGGTATTCGACTGTTGACAATATTTTTATTCTGTATAATGTTGTGCAAAGGTACCTCAGCCGTAACAAGAAACTGTATGTGTTGTTTGTTGACTTCCAAAAGGCGTTCGTCACTGTAAGCAGGCAAGCGCTTTGGAAAGTTTTGGAAGGTTCTGGGGTCAGAGGTAAAATGCTTCAGATGCTAAAGGCAGTATATAAAACAGTGAAATGCAGTGAAGGATGCCAGGGTCAGGCATACGGGTCCTTCAATTGCCACCGAGGACTGAAACAGGGTTGCAAAATGTCTCCTCTCCTATTCTCCTTCTTGGTTTCACACCTTAGTGGTGAAGTAATTAGAAAGGGTAAACATGGGGTACAATTAGAACCTAATGGTGCTGAGCTGTTCTTGCTGCACTTTGTAGATGACATTGTACTTTTGTCTGACATGGTACCTGGGCTTCAGAATCAAATTAATAATCTCAAGGACGCCGCTGATAAACTAGGACTACTAATAAATACGGAAAAAACAAAGGTTGTTGTCTTTCGTAAAGGAGGATTCATAGCTGCTCATGAGAAGTGGACGATTGATGACCGTAAGCTAGAGGTTGTCACTCAGTACAAATATCTCGGAGTTATCCTGTCCACCAGGCTGTGTACAAATACAATACTGTCTGATCTTGCCTCCAGAGCAAAAGCAGCGTCAATCCAGATCCAGAGATCCTTGAGAAAGCTCAATGTCGTTACACCAGATGTGTTGTGTAAGATTTTTGACGCACAGGTCCAGCCCATTCTACTCTATGGATCAGAAGTTTGGGGCATCTATGATTGTAGACGTATCGAAACTATTCATATGTTTATACTAAAGTGGTTCCTTAATGTTGCCTCGAGAACGCCGAACGTGATGATCTACGGTGACACTGGTCGATACCCATTAGAGTTCAATGCTCAGATACGCTCCATAAAATATTGGCTTAAACTTTTGAGAATGGACCATGATAGATATCCTCACCAAATGTACATGTCAATGCTAAAAACGGTGGATGATAGATTTAGTTGGGCTACAGGAATAAAAATGTTACTGTTGAAGTATAATTTTGAAAGAGAGTGGGACAGTCAAATGGTTCCAAACGAAACGACCTTCTTAAAACAACTGAAAAGTAGAATGCTTGAATGGTACAAAAACGACTGGAGAATTCAGCTACAGTCAAGTGTCAGATATTCCTTTTATAGACTACTTAAGGTGGATCACTTCGTAGAGCCATATCTGTATGCAGTAGATAAAAAAGTATTTAGAGATGCTCTGATACGTTTCAGAATGGGAATAAGCGATTTGTACGTGCATAAGTATAGATTCAGTACAATTCCTTACATAAATATCTGTCCATTATGCATGGAAAATGAAGAAGATGAAATTCATTTTTTATTTCACTGTCCCGCTACTTATGACTTACGCACGAAACACATACTGCCAAGTATACAGCATGATGCTGAAGAACCTGTAACAGACATTTTCTCAAATAACGATGTTCGTGCCTTAAGAAATATTGCGATGTATCTGTATAAGGCGTTTCGGAGACGATCAGAAGCAATGCCATTGTTATCAGCTATATAGACATTTTTGAAAATTAGAATGTACTGATGATTGATGATATGGCTTACAAGCTACAATTGTCACCGCTGTCCAATAGTAGTCTGGGAAGTTGTAAGATTGTTTCCAATTTTGTGCTATTACTGTCATTTGTAATGGGCCGGAGGCCCCCACAATAAACCAGTTGTTCGTTTGTTCGTTGTTCTCTCTGTCTCTCTCTCTATCTCACTCTCTCTCTGCCTCTCTCTCTATCTCACTCTCTCTCTGCCTCTCTCTCTCTGCCTCTCTCTCTCTATCTGCCTCTCTCTCTCTCTCTCTCTCTCTGCCTCTCTCTCTCTCTGCCTCTCTCTCTCTCTCATTCTCTCTCTCTCATTCTCTCTCTCTCTGCTTCTCTCTCACTCTCTCTCTCTCTGCCTCTCTCTGTCTCTCTGCTTCTCTCTCTACCTCTCTCTCTCTCTCTGCCTCTCTCTCTGCCTCTCTTTATCTCTCTGCCTCTCTCTCTCTATCTCACTCTCTCTCTGCCTCTCTCTCTCTCTCTGCCTCTCTCTCTGCCTCTCTTTCTCTCTCTCTCTCTCTCTCTCTTCTCTTTCTCTCTGCTCTCTCTCTGCTCTCTCTCTGCCTCTCTCTCTCTGCCTCTCTCTCTCTCTCTGTCTCTCTCTCTGCCTCTCTCTCTCTGTCTCTCTGCCTCTCTTTCTCTGCCTTTCTCTCTCTCTCTCTCTCTCTCTGCTCTCTCTCTGTCTCTCTCTCTCTCTGCCTCTCTATCTGCCTCTCTCTCTGCCTCTCTCTCTCTCTCTCTCTCTCTCTCTCTCTCTCTCTCTCTGCCTCTCTCTCTCTGTCTCGCTTTCTCTCTCTGTGTGTCCCTCTCTCTGTCTCTCTCTCTGTCTCTCTCTGTCTCTCTCTCTCTGTCTCTCTCTTTCTGTCTCTCTGTCTCTCCCTGTCTCTCTCTCTGTCTCTCTCTGTCTCTCTCTGTGTCTCTCTCTCTTTCTCTCTCTCTGTGTCTCTCTCTCTCTGTGTCTCTCTCTCTCTGTCTCTCTGTGTCTCTCTCTCTGTGTCTCTGTCTCTCTCTGTTTCTATCTCTGTCTCTGTCTCTCTCTCTCTGTCTCTCTCTGTGTCTCTCTCTCTGTGTCTCTCTCTGTGTGTGTGTCTCTCTCTCTGTTTCTGTCTCTCTCTGTCTCTCTCTCTCTGTCTGTCTCTCTCTGTCTCTCTCTCTCTGTCTCTTTGTCTCTCTCTCTATGTCTCTCTCTCTGTATTAGAAGAATCGAGACTTGCTATTGATAAAACTGTGAACGAGTTTGGGGAGTACTTACTTGAGCTGTGTATGGGTTTTGAATTGACCATCCTGAATGGTTGTGTAGACGAGCACAACTCAAGCGGTTACACCTTCGTTTCTTCCCAAGGTTGTAGTAGGCCTACAGACGATTACTGTATAGTCTCTAAGGATCTTGTTCACAATTTTGAGTCATTCACGATTGGTAACTCTGTGCTATCACCACATTTGTCTCTAAGTTTGTCCTTCCGAGCACGTAATCCCTTAGATCTGGATGTAAGTGAAGGGAATCGCGGCTGTACTAAGCTTGTATGGGATGACGATCTGGTAGAGACGTTTAAAAGCAATTTACTTGTATGTATAGGTGACAATTGACATCGAACCTATGAACGATAACAGTGATGGAGTGAATGTGGACTGTGTTACGGAGGCAATTACCTCATGCCTTGTGAATGCTGCCGGGTTCATGCAGAGATACTTTAAGCCTTTTTCACCTGAGCGGGGTTGTAGATGGTTCGACAAAGAATGTGCGACAGCCAAAAAGCAGACTAGTAAATGCTTGCGCAGCTTTCTTCACTCACATTGAAATCAGGATAGAGTTGTCTACCTTAGATGCAGAAACGAATACAAGCAGTTATTAAGAATAAAGAAACACAGTTATAGACAAAACGTGACCAGAGATTTAATAAGCAGCATCAAAGACTCCAAATTATTCTGGAAGCAGATTAAAACCTTTCGTATACCCTTCATAATAGCCAACATCGATCTGAATACTTGGGTGCAACATATCCAAAACCGATTTCGCATTAGAAAATAGTATTGACGAAAGTAATATACATATCGGAAGGTTAATCTGTGTCACTGATGATAAAATATTGAACTCTGAAATAACTCAGTGCGAAATATCCGATGCTGTCAACTACTTAAAGAAGAAAAAGTCGGCGGGTATAGACGGTGTATTGAGCGAAATGCTGAAGTGTTCTCAGTCACTGCTCATGCCGTACTTGCTTAGACTGTTCAATGCCATATTTGACCAGGGACTCTTCCCTACACTTTGGACCCATTCCTTGATAGTACCCATTCACAAGAAAGGTTCTTTAAATGACCCCAAGAACTTTAGAGGTATCTCTCTGACCTGCATCTTTAGCAAAACATTTCTACACATCCTGAATGCTAGACTACAGGCATGGGCAGACGAAAATAAACTTATTGGGGAAGAGCAAGCTGGATGTAGGAGGGGGTATTCGACTGTTGACAATATTTTTATTCTGTATAATGTTGTGCAAAGGTACCTCAGCCGTAACAAGAAACTGTATGTGTTGTTTGTTGACTTCCAAAAGGCGTTCGACACTGTAAGCAGGCAAGCGCTTTGGAAAGTTTTGGAAGGTTCTGGGGTCAGAGGTAAAATGCTTCAGATGCTAAAGGCAGTATATAAAACAGTGAAATGCAGTGTAAGATGCCAGGGTCAGGCATACGGGTCCTTCAATTGCCACCGGGGACTGAAACAGGGTTGCAAAATGTCTCCTCTCCTATTTTCCTTCTTGGTTTCACACCTTAGTCGTGAAGTAATTAGAAAGGGTAAACATGGGGTACAATTAGAACCTAATGGTGCTGAGCTGTTCTTGCTGCTCTTTGTAGATGACATTGTACTTTTGTCTGACACGGTACCTGGGCTTCAGAATCAAATTAATAATCTCAAGGACGCCGCTGATAAACTAGGACTACTAATAAATACGGAAAAAACAAAGGTTGTTGTCTTTCGTAAAGGAGGATTCATAGCTGCTCATGAGAAGTGGACGATTGATGACCGTAAGCTAGAGGTTGTCACTCAGTACAAATATCTCGGAGTTATCCTGTCCACCAGGCTGTGTACAAATACAATACTGTCTGATCTTGCCTCCAGAGCAAAAGCAGCGTCAATCCAGATCCAGAGATCCTTGAGAAAGCTCAATGTCGTTACACCAGATGTGTTGTGTAAGATTTTTGACGCACAGGTCCAGCCCATTCTACTCTATGGATCAGAAGTTTGGGGCATCTATGATTGTAGACGTATCGAAACTATTCATATGTTTATACTAAAGTGGTTCCTTAATGTTGCCCCGAGAACGCCGAACGTGATGATCTACGGTGACACTGGTCGATACCCATTAGAGTTCAATGCTCAGATACGCTCCATAAAATATTGGCTTAAACTCTTGAGAATGGACCATGATAGATATCCTCACCAAATGTACATGTCAATGCTAAAAACGGTGGATGATAGATTTGGTTGGGCTACAGGAATAAAAATGTTACTGTTGAAGTATAATTTTGAAAGAGAGTGGGACAGTCAAATGGTTCCAAACGAAACGACCTTCTTAAAACAACTGAAAAGTAGAATGATTGAATGGTACAAAAACGACTGGAGAATTCAGCTACAGTCAAGTGTCAGATATTCCTTTTATAGACTACTTAAGGTGGATCACTTCGTAGAGCCATATCTGTATGCAGTAGATAAAAAAGTATTTAGAGATGCTCTGATACGTTTCAGAATGGGAATAAGCGATTTGTACGTGCATAAGTATAGATTCAGTACAATTCCTTACATAAATATCTGTCCATTATGCATGGAAAATGAAGAAGATGAAATTCATTTTTTATTTCACTGTCCCGCTACTTATGACTTACGCACGAAACACATACTACCAAGTATACAGCATGATGCTGAAGAACCTGTGACAGACATTTTCTCAAATAACGATGTTCGTGCCTTAAGAAATATTGCGATGTATCTGTATAAGGCGTTTCGGAGACGATCAGAAGCAATGCCATTGTTAAACAGCTATATAGACATTTTTGAAAATTAGAATGTACTGATGATTGATGATATGGATTACAAGCTACAATTGTCACCGCTGTCCA